>CATIWM010498063.1:0-23695 GCA_949671775.1 Mallotus repandus
TAAAAAGAAATAAATAAATAGGACACCTTTTTTTTTTTTTTTAAGTTCAATACAAGAAAATTAAAAAACTCTAATTTGCTCTTGGCTTAAGCCACTAAAGTGAGAGTATATCCAATTGATTATTAGCCATGTAATTAGACAGCAAGGAATCAAGGCACCACGCAAGCAGCTGGCTACCAAAGCTGCAGATTCCGGTTGTTTCACGTCGATCGGAGCAGATTCCAGCGACAAATGCTCCTCCCTGGACTGGCGGTGGCAACCAAAGGTGATGACCTGAGTTTGATAGTCACCTTACACTCACACTCACACTCAAACAGCCCAGCACACTCAAACAGCCCAGAATTTGATTTTCTTAACCCCAGAAAACCACCAGCTCTGATACCATGTAATCAGAGAGCAAAATATAGAGATGAGAAGAAAAGATTTTTTCTACTATTGTTTATCAAATATACAAACATATATATAGACAAGTATGTAGCTAGAAAGTCTTCTGCAATGGCTAGAAAGTTAGTTATACAGGCTGTAATAGTCTGACTGTCAGAGCCCTTCAGTCTGACAATCAGACTGTAACATTACAATCTGTGATTACAGTCTGTAACAATTATCAATGTTTCAGTCTCTGTATTTGCTTTTGCTCTGAATTGGTCACTAGAGCAGCTGCGTTATACATCCCTACTTTTGATATTCGATCAATCCTTATGAAATCATACAATGTGAAAAATGCCATTTGTTCATATAAGTGAAATTAGATGTTCATACTAGATATTTAATATTAAAATGATGGAGCAAGTTGTATATAATTATGGCTCTGATCTGATTTCTTATTTGTTGCATATGTGTTTTCTCATTTTTGATGTTCCCTTAATGTTTTTCAGCCCTTGGCATGAGGCTCTTTACAAGGATGCTGCAGAAAGAACAACACAAGGAAATTTAACTCTTAAGGGCTTCTTAGCTGGGGTGTGTATTTCCACTGTTTTATCTTGGGTTCTTGCTCTTCTGGGTGGCTCCGAGGGATCCTAATATTTTGTGCTAAAGCAGCATTTTATGCTGAAATTCCTTTCTTTGTGGTATATTTCATGTGAGATACTGTTGTTTTTGTGTGAAACTATAGTGACAAGTTGTTACAAATTGGAATATTTTAAGTGTTTTCCTTTTAAATGTCAAATTTATCTGTATGTTCATTGGAAATTTATCTGTTGCTCCTATTATATAGCAACATTAGAGAATGTGGTTTTCCTCCAATTTGTTTAGGAAAAAATGTGTCTTAACTTGGCATTAATATATTAGCTGTTGATGTCATTATTTTTTAACTTGTAAACTTAATCTATTACTTTGTAATCTTGTTAATATTCAATTTTGAATATGTCCTGTAGTGGGATCTTATGACGCTGTTGGATCCAAAGGGTAGTTTGGCTAATTTGATATACGTTGGTTATAGTGGAAATCCTGCTTCTGCACTCCATGTTACTCGAAGAAGAAAAGTAGATCAAAGGAAGCAACAAACAGAAAGAAATGTCTTCCATTGCTTGGTTTTTGGTCCTAAAAATGCTGGAAAGTCTGCTCTCTTGAATTCATTTTTGGAAAGGTGTTGAATCTAAAACTGTCATCATGGCTAATCTTACCTTAATATGTTGGAATCTTTCATGATGGTTTATATATTTTTCTGAGTTATCATAGGATTATCTAGTTTTTTTTTTCCTTTTTTCTTTGATTTTTCATCTTCTTTTTCATTCTTGTTTCCTCTAAGCAATACTGAGCTTGTGATCCCTTTCTTCCCAATCTTCATTGGCTTTTCATTTTCTTTGTTCATTACTGTTCCTTTTAAGCTATACTGACTTTGTGCTTCCATTTCAACTTCAGGCCATTCTCAGCAAGTCACAATCTGCTAACGGGTGAGCATTATGCAGCAAATGTTGTTGACCAACTTGGGGTGAGTAGAAGCAGTAGAAATGGTGAACCTTAATAGCTGTATACAGTCTATTTTTTAGCATAAATTGTGTATGGCTATAATTTAATGTTTAGAAGACCAATCTGTCTGTTGTCTTCAATGATGCTGCGCAGATTTCAGCATTGTAATTTTTTTTCCACATAATTGTGTAGGGACATAAGAAGACGCTTATTTTGCAAGAGGTACCCGAAGATGGAGTGAAGGAATTTTTATCAAATAAAGAATCTTTGGCAACCTGTAATGTTGCTGTATTTGTCTATGATTGGTAAGTTTTATAGGCATAGCTCTTAGAAGAGCAGGTTTGAATATGTCACATGTATTAGGAGGAGCCAATAGGTCTGATTTATTCACCATGATACATTTTTTCACAATTCATTAGCGTGTCAGTGTTTGTTATTATTGTCTTTTGCCAAATTCTTACAGTACTTTCTCATCTCTTTCACCATCCATGACTGATCTGTATGACTGCCATGCTGCTGCTTCTTCTGCTGCTGTTAGTTGTGGGTTTGTTGATATTATAACATGATGTAGAATTTCTACTTCCAGTTCCGATGAATTTTCATGGAAAAGATCTTGTGAACTACTTGTGGAGGTTGCTAGGCAAGGTGAAGAAAGGGGTTATGGGATGCCTTGCCTTCTTATTGCAGCCAAAGATGATTTGGATCCATGTCCAATGGCAATACAAGATTCTGTAGCGGTATAAAATTCTGCCCGTGGCTCCTTTATCTTTGCATGCTAATTTCTGACACATGATCATCTTGGAGGAGGAAAACATCTAACTTGTACCTATGTGCATAAATTACTCTCTGCTTGCATAAGTTGGTAATTGTTGCTTGTCTTTATTGTTATTTTAAATTTCAAATTTCTTTTTAGGTTTGTCGGGAGTTGGGAATAGAGGTCCCTATTCCTGTCAGTGCTAGACAAGGAGAAATGAACAATGTGTTCTGTAGAATTTTAAGTGCAGCTGAACATCCTCATTTAAATGTCCCTGAAACTGAGTCCGGGAGGAGACGGAAACATTTTCGCCAGCTTGTTACTCATTCTCTTTTGTTTATGTCAGGTTCATCCTCTTTCTTTCTATATAGCATATCTGCGATGCATCATATGTGGATTGTCTTTGACTGAATTTTGTTCTAAATTTACAGCTGGTGCTGCTTTCGCTGTTGTTGGACTTGCAGCATTTCGTACCTACTCTGCAAGGAAGAATTCTTCCAATTAGATTTTAAGCCGTTAATCAACTGTTGGCATTTTTCTATCAAAGTTGAAGGTCTTCACAATTTTGAGCACTGCAATTTTCGAGAATTTTCTTGTGTATATAGAGTTCACATCCAGTCTAATTTACATCTCCATTCCTCACTTGAGGATTGGTAAACCACTCATTGCATTGGTTTTATATATTTGACAATTTTTCTTGTTATGGACATTTTGTGCTGACTGAATTTTTCTTTTGGCATCTCGTTTCCAAGTGATATTATTGCCTGTTTTACTCTTTTTTTTTTCTTACTATTATCTCCCCGATGATCTCAAGGGCACAGTCAATCTCCATATCTGGCTGGTGCATTCAAAGAAATTTTATTTTTTCTTGATGCTCGTCCCAACAATCAAATTCATGTCGTTGAGAAGATGAGCAAACTCTCTCAACACTTGAACTAATTCTTAGGACTAGAGGCATATGTATATTCTTTTACGTAACAACTTTTCCTATATTCCAGCTCTAGTAAGGTTAAAGAACGTTTTTTTTTTTTTTTTTATATAAAGTTCAGTTAACCCAGAATTAGTATGTTATTTGTCATGTTAAGAGAAAGGAAGATTTAAAGTCTTGGGCATTGAACCTGGAAAGCCCTTGCCACTCGGGCTGAGCCTCCTCGGCTTAAATAAAGCTTTTCCTGCGCTCAGAGCTTACAATCAAGTTTAATCCTGAGACTGAAAGGCCTAAAGACTACATGCAGGAATGTGAATGAGATGGGATGTGCCTGCCAATATCTTGATAGACTAGATCCTTTCTTGTCATAATAATAGAGTTAGCATAGTCTGCTGCAGGAGAGAGAACCATTAGGTTTGACATGATGCTTGAGATAAGATTTGTAAAGAGGGCAGGAATTCGTGAGTAGGTAGTACACCTGAGTTTCTCTTTTATTTGATGCCTATGTACTTTCCAGACCCCTCAATTCCTGTACCTATATCCTTACAATTTGTTTGCTTAAATGTGTGTATCTAAAATTGATTTATTCTAACATTACTTAATTATCATTGCATTTAAGATGAGATGATTCAATGAGGGATGGTTTCTGATCGTATTAAATATAACGATTTTAATTCTTATTATCAGTGTTTCGAAAATAATTTTTTGATATACAAACTGAGTGCAAAATATATTTTTAAACTCAGTTTGGAGAATATAGTTAAATGTCATATCTCACTACTAATTTAATTGAAGAATTAAACTTGGCATAGGCTGTATTTTGAATTTAATGTGCAATATGCAGCCAAGTGGTGGTGGAAAACTTTCAAAAAGGGAACTAGGATCTGCATGAGTTTCAACTTGTCCTGAAAAGTAGAAGTATTTGATGTGAAAGGGTAGGATTCTTGGAGATCAAAACAGAGTGAAAGGGTTGGATTCTTGGAGATCAAAGCAGAGTAAGAAAGTGTCAAAGAAGATCTCCAAATTTTGCTGATATGAATCCATCAACAAATTATTCAAATGCTCCCACAACCACAATCGTCTCTCCCAGCTTTTTATTCTCATAAGGAGCCATTCTACACATATATATATATATGTTTTTTAATCTACGTTTTTCCTCGGCCTCCCATGCCTTTGACTGCTTTCTACATGCATCGTGGCCCAAATCTTTATGTCTTTGTCTTCACCACTATGTCCCATCCCATCCCATGTGAGTGCCACAGATCCCTTGTCCAATTTTTTCTTAACTTTTTTTTTTTTTACGATAGTATAATAATACGTACGGTTTTAGTAATTTTTTTGAATATATACGTATATGTCACTAGAGCATGATGATATATATCAAAATTTTTTTTTTTTTTTGACAATGACGACTGTTAGTTGTTAGTGTTAGCACATAAGGAGTATTAAATCCTAACTAAGGATGTGAGACCCACAAAATGTGGATTCCACTCGTAGGATTAGCCAAGAATTATTTGGCGTTGTTACGAATGGAACCTGAAACCTAAAGTTTTAAGGCATCAGCCTTAGGCGTCACTGGACAAAAATAAAATTACCACTTATAGCATCTGGGTATTGGAATGATGCAGTATAAGAATGCAGTGTCTGGGGATTATTTTATAAAGAGAGACAAACAACAATAGTATCTGTATATACGATCAAGTTACAAGTACAAAGCAAGAGAGATACCATATCCATATCTATATACAATAAAGTTGCATGCAATGTGTAACAATTTGAAAAATAATTCAGTAGGAATTTTTGTCTCTTCTTTACAATGTCATAATTTTTTCTTAAAGCTTTTTATTATAAACGAGAGTTAGTCAAGCACAGACAGAGTACTGCTCTTGCTGATTTTAAACAAAGGCCAAAACGAAAAAAGAAAAAACAGTTTTTAGCAGTTGCATATACAGTAACATGCATGTGATCCCACATATCCTAAATCAAAGAAATGTGCTGAGGAGGTGGGAAACATGGACGGTGGTGATTGTTCATCAAGTAATAATTGGTAAATCAACTCATAAATGTATCTATGAGAAAATGCTTACATACTCCAATATAATTGATAAGTTTTTTTGAATAATGTATAGGGCAATTTCACTATCGGATTGAACCAATTATCTTTTAATATTTTGAAGAGAATTTTTATTTTTTACTGTTTAATTAACGGTCGAATATTAAGATATGTATTATTATTTAAATATAAAATATTCAAAATATACACATCTTGTTTAATAATTAGATGTAATACTTTACATGTATATAAATTATTTTTCAGTAAATATTCCGCTATCCAAGATATATGTTTTTGACATGTTAGGATTCTTGTTATTCTTTTGTGTGAAAAAGTGTTTTAACTAGAGAAAATTATAAGAGAAATAATAATTACAAAATGACAGGAAATCTAATGATTCTTTGTATTTGTTAGCAGCAACAGATTTAGAGAATCACTCATGGGTTATGGATTTTCTGGTGGGTCCTCATTTGATACTCTCATGGATCCTCTGAAGAAAATTTACTTAGTTTTCATGCTGCTGCAGGTATATTCCTAAATTGTTTTCAACCTTTTTTTTTTTTTGAAAAAAAACATTCCACTTGAAAAATAGTTTATATTATATTCTTTTTCACACTTATCTTCCTCTTTTTCAATTTTTTTTTAAAATTTAATCATGAAAATTTCTTAAAGAAAAAAGTGGGTCCAATCATCCATGATCCTTGGAATATTTGTTTCCTCTTGCTAGCTACCTAGGGTCTCCCTTTTTTTTTTTTTTTAACAAATTAAGCAAAAATTTAATAATATATAAATGATGTGCATTAAATGTTATCACAGGCCAAAGCCAAGACAACCACCCTAATTGCATGGGAATGGAATTTGACGCATGCAATAACACATCAACTCCGTCTTCTCTGTGGGAAACCAAGATTCCATTTGTTCCTTTTTAATTTTTTTAACTAAAAATGTAACCTTTATTTACTGTTATCACAAAAAATTCTTACTAATTTTGAAAGCAAGATTGACATCTAAAATTTGTTAGATTTTGACTAATAGTTTTGATTTAGACATAACCATAAAAATAATATAAAGATGATAAATATTTATCAATAATTAATTTAATGCCAGTAATTTAATTTGATATATTGTTTAAGCGAAAATAAGGTCATATTAATATAATATTATCAATATGGGTAAAAATAATTCTTTTAAAAAAATTAAATATGTATGGCAGGTATTCACACTTATTACGCTTTAAAAGCCATGCAGCCGAGTAACAACGCCAAGAAAATGGCATGAATAATTATAAGATAAGCACCAAATTAAGAAAAAGAATATCTGGTGGCCTCTATTTGTAAACAAACCACGACCACGATCTTAATTCGTGGTTTCCATGCAAAATGAAACACACTCATTGAAAAAATAAATCTTTTTAATTAGTTAGTTAATGGAATTTCTAAATGGATTGGGTTGGTGACATGGAAGTCCAACTACTCAAAGGAAAATAAAAGCATATAACAAATGTATATATGTATATATGGGGACATGCATAATTAATATACATATAGCTGCAAGAGAAAGAGAAGTGAAGAATCATTTGCAAGTTGGCAAAAGTTGTCTGATCAGATATAAATCAAACGTTATGTGGAGAGCAGTGTTCTTGAACACGTAGGAAGTACTAGTGGGTAACCACAAAAATGATAATACAATCTTAATTTGGATCAAATTGGCTTGATGGAGAGGCCGACACCTTGTTTCGAGCGGTCCTAGCTAGCATCGATATGAAATATTCTAGGTGTAATATGTGGTGCAACTTTCAGGTTAAGTTTCACGGCCTGTGATACCCAAATTTCGACACGTACGTCTACATGGACAAGGACAATTCTTAAACCTTGGCTAGCTATGTATAGATGGGTATATATGTATATTGAGATAGGGATATGTAGAGACAAGAGAAAAAGAGCAAATATTGTTATAAACAGTAGTATATGGTACAGAGCTATATACATATAATTATTGAAAAGGAGAGTAAGGATCAATTTATGTTGTTGTCCCCTTGTATTGTGGGGTTTGTGGTTTTATTTGTGTCGAAGGTTGGGTGGACAGAGTGGTGGGGACTTTGTGCATAAAAGCTACGCCTTCTTTTGTTGTTTGGTGTTCGCATTAATATATCCAACAAAAACTAGCTTTCCCACTCATTTTTTTTTTTTCAAGGTTTTTGTTTAGCTCTATACAAACCATGCGTCCTTGCTATGATGCATTTTTCTTCTTCTTCTTCCCGATTGGTGTTGATAACTCTTGGCAACCATACGTGTAAATTAATTTCATAAATTAATGAAAAAACAACCCAAAATTTACATTTTAAAATGTTCTCTAAAGAAGTGATGCTAATCACTCTCAGAGTATGTGATTCATTTAAAAAAAAATTATCAGTGAGAAAGTAGTCAAATAGTAATTTCTCTTAAAGGACATTTTGAGGTATAGAATTCAATTCATGCTATTGTCAAAAAAGGGAAGAATTATCCTTCATCTACAGTCCATCAAAATTTAAGTTATAAGATATCTTTATTAAAAAAAACAGCTTTCTTTTTTTTAAAAAAAAAAAAAAAGAGTTTGAATAGATGGATTAATTTCAAAATTGGAATCAAATTAAACAAAGACTAACTCCACTATGTAAAAAAAAAAACCCACATTATACATGGAGGTTGAAACGTCAAATGGGCGCAAAAAGATATGTAAAATTTTGCTTGCCCATGAAGACCGCATCAACTATAGAGTCTAATGGTATGGTACCAAGTTGCATTATGCATGTGACTGACTGGAGATATATAATTATGGTCTAACAGACTGAATATAATACACATAACCCTACTTGAGCATTCATAACCAAGGAAATATTTAAAACATAGAGATTACTGGACAAAAAGTTATTTCAATTTTTTATAATTTTTGTATTTTTATTAAAATTGAACAGAATTAATTAAAATTTGATAAAATTTAAATATTGATGATTAAAAAAAATGTCTGACGTATGTATCCAAATGTAAATCTAGAAACAACCCAAATCTAAATTAATATGTAGGATTGCCATACATCAAGACCCCAGTCCTCCGGAATTTTTCTTTCAATTAAACATTGGTGAAATGCATAATTTCACCATTAAACTTCACTCAATTAATCTCTAACATTTTTTAACTTTTATTATATTTTATTCAACTCTTAAATTTTTTTTTAAACTTATCTAATCTCCAAAATACATAAAATTAAAGTATTTTATAAATCAATATTGATATAAATAGGCCAAATGCACAGTTTCACCTCTGAACCTTACCCAAATACCTTCTAACACTTTTTAACTTTTATTATGTTCTATTCAATCTTTAAACTTTTATTTTGAACCTATCTAACCCTTATAATAAAATTAAATATTTTTTAAATTAATGTTGATATGAATACAAAAGCAACTTATATAAAGTAAAATAATATTTAATGAAAAAGAGAATATGATTAAAAATAAATTTTTTTTAATTTTTAATATTAATTTTTAATTTTATTTATATTATTTTTAAATTAATTTTATGTATTTAAAATTATTTAAAACTAATTTTTTATCAATTTTAATATTATATAAATTAAATAGAATTAAAAATATAAATAAAAAGATGAAAAAAGTTTAAAATAAAAATTTAAGAGTTGAATATAAAATAATAAAAGTTAAAAGACGTGAGAGGTTATCATGTAAAGATCAGGGTGAAACTATGCATTCAACCATTAAACATTTGTCATCAATTTAAAAACATACAAATTAGTTAATGAAAATTTTTGTACAATACTACTAATCCGGGTGTCCTTTTTTTTTTTTTTTTTTTTTTTGAAGTTTTCGAGCTTGTAACTTCGAACTGCAGCCAGTTGATGTGGTTGCATGGTAATTGCGACAGATGTACGATAAAACAAGTTTAAGCCCGGAGATGACCAAAAGAATAATGACAAGAGAGAAAATGCAAGAAACGTGCAGAATCGTATCTTCTACCAATGGCTTTGATATCAGGAAAAAAAAATGATCCCAAGTGAAACCTTCCTATATATATTCCACGTTCTTACAAGCTTGTATGTGTATATATATATGCGATAAAAATATGGTGATAGAAGTGAAGAGATGTGATTATAAATTGAAATTATATTTAAATTAAAAAAAAGAGAGGTGAAAATTGGTAAAAGAGAGAAATTCGATGGTTAAATTTGTGAGGAAATGGTACAAATATTTAAAACTATACAAATAAAATTAGAACTGTTAAATTAATTTGTATTTACTAATAATTATTAATTTTTTTATTAATATCTGTAAAATATATCAATGATTATTAAATAAATATTAATTTAATTATTTTAATTGTCTTTGTATAAATACACATATTTATGCTGTAGAAGAATTTGTTAGATAATCTAGAATATTATGTGAATAGTACTGTGGCGGTTCGTAATAATTATTATTTAATCCCTTATATTTTGATGAATTTAAGTGAAAATTTACAAAAATAAAAATATACTTTTACCCCAAGTATTTGATTTTTTTCTCCTGCTATATATTTTGTGACATGACATATATCATTGCTCAGGTTGTAAATAAATATATATTTTATTTTTATTAACAAAATATAAAATATATATTAATTATAAATCTGATTAATGCATCCAGAACACTTAAATTATAACATCCAATGGTACATGATTTGAACAAAGTATTTGGATAATTCAACCTTAGCACTTACAAGTTTTTTTTAATTATTATTTTGTTATTTAAACGATGTGCGCGATCGCTAACAGATTTATTATACGAAGAGCAAACAATTCCAAAATACCTGTGATATGCACATATGCCTGATTTGAAATTCAAATGCAAGTGGTGCGATGTGCTGACATTAAAATCTTAGAAGAAGATCGTAGAACATGTGGATTAAAGAGGTTAGTGACGATTTTTGATTGTAGGGGAGATTTTGATGATAGATATCCACAGACCATGCAGTGCACTGCAAAGTAAAACTGATAATGACAATAGCAAGACTCGGTGATTTTTTACAAGTTTTTATAGATTCAGTTGGCTCATTGTTGTATAATGGAAACATATTTTCCATAATTTTCGGAAATTCAGAAAATTAAAAAAAAAAAAAAAAAGAAAAAGAAAAAACAGGCCAATTAATTTTCTTTGTTCCAATCACATGGGTGCCGCTCGAACCAACTTGCCATGCAACTCCAAAAGAGTTGTCAGAAAGATGGTAAGATGTCACGTATACCTAATTCAAATGATTTTTTCTCAGAGCAAAATGTATGACATAACTATTAACAGCCCAGCCAATTTTTCACTCGTTAGAACATGATGATGATGATGATGATGATGATAAAACCTTCTATTTTAAACCTGCCAAGCTTGCAACTGATGAGATAAGATTAAAAGTTTTTCTATGTATCTATTAATATTAAATAATTAAGCTCAAATGAATATCCATTAATATTAGTTGGTAGAGAATTGTTTTCATTTTTGGAATATTTTATGTTTTAATTTGTAACTAATTATCGAAAGAATTTTATGGCATTTGTAATCCTGCTCTAACTCGAATTGAATTCATTAGAATTTAGTGGTCTTTAAATATTCGTGTTTTATAAAAAAAATAATTAAATTCACATGACTACTCAATGCCCAAAGTATTAACTACTAAAAAAAATTAAAATATATGTCAATGTTTTAGTATACAAATATAAAGGACTTAACAATCAGCAATTAAACTTATAATATTTTAATACCATATATGAAATTTTTGTGATTTATCTATTCAATTTTCGGCATTTATCTTTTATATCGTACACAATAAATGTAAATAAGTTTTGTTTATATGTTAAACGTTTGTAGTGAAAAATATTTATTTTTAATATAAATTGATTATATATGTAAATAGATTATGGGTAATGATAGATATACGATAAAAAAGTATTTGAGGTAATTTTAAAATTGTCCTCAATGTTAATAAATATTTATTTTTTTCAATTTTAATTTTTTTAAATTCAATTTTTTGAAATTAAAACCTAAGTTACACAGGATGAACTCGTCATGCAATAATTTAAACACATGTAATCCGTAATTTTTTTTAAAAAAAATTAATAAAGTGATTACTTAAAATGTCCAAAGACATTATTATAAAAATTAGAACTTATGATGTCATTGTTTATATTGCGAGTCCTAACATTAATTTTTTAATATATTATATATTATTTTTATGATTTTGCATGGATGGATCGAATATAAATAATTGTGTGAATTAACAGAAAAAAAAAAAAAAGAAGATAGGAGAGAATTGTATTGTGAAAAGGATATGATTCCTGCAAACATATCTTTAATGCATAGATATTAAGTGATATCCCGTATCTATTAGGATTATGATTGATTCTGAAAATTGAAGATATTAGACTCCTGAGAAAAATATATTTTTAATAGGTTAAAGTTATTTATTCACAAAAAAATTTAAGACCTACAGATATAAGGATCCTAATCCTTGAAGGTTTGTGAACATCTACCTCTATATAAACCTTATATTATATTCATTCAACACATTTAACACACTCTCTTGTGCTTATTATAAATCTATTTAACTTAAGTATCGGAGTGATCGTGGGGACCTCCAAACCCTCTCATTTTCTCTCTTACAAGATATCCGCGAATTTCGAAAGGCATCCTCAAACCTCAAGTTATCATTAAGCATTAACTTAGACAAAACCTATTTCATGTGAGATGACCATTGGCCAAAAAAAAAAAAACAAGAAACAAGACGTGGAGACATGCTGATTGCCCAAAGATTTTTTTGCTTACTTGTGAGACGATATGGTGAGAGAATATGTGCTTAACTAAAGGAGTCTTACAAGGTTCTCAAGGCACATGATGTTTAAGAGACATAATAATGCATGTGCCAGTTGACAAAGTTTTCCTTCCCTGAGCCTGCCCTCTCTCCCCCAATCCTCGATTCCTTCTTCCTCCTGAATAAAACCTTCAAATGTATGGACACCCAAACTCCACGATGGGACACTGCCCTCCTCTTTTAAGGGAATTTGCCCACACTCACTTTCACCTGTCCCATTTAGCCAACCATTTTTACGTCCTTTTGCTTTGGTGGGTTAATTTTATAATCTGTGTACACACCTTTAGTACAGTGCTGCACGTTCTTATGAAATTTTTGCTGTTGAGTTTTATAATATATATATATATATAGGATAATTTTATGATTTATTATATTTCTATTTCTTCTACCATACATAAGGAACTATGAGAATCAAATCCAATCCCTCAGGGATAGTGAAGTTATATCATTTTTGACTTTATTGTGTTAAATTTTTTTAGTTTAAATTATCAGTATTCAAAATTTATTTGACTCTAACTAATTTAATTCAATTTGCACAAGACTACAAACAACAAAGATTTTTAAATATTTAATTTAACAAAACTGTAATTAAAATACACAGTTGTAGTTTTATTTTTTATATTTTAGTATTTTATTTACCTAATATTGTTAAGAATATATAATATAAAATTAAAAATAATATGAATATTTAATTATAAAATTTTAATAAAAATGACTAACCACTTTTTTTTTCATTTCAATGATCATATAGCATCTGTACATTTGGTTCCATTCTCGTAAACTTTTAAAAATATATAATATAAAATTAAAATAATATGAATATTTAATTACAGACTTTAAAAAAAATGTCTAACCACATATATATATATATATTCATTTCTCTCTTTTACAAATTTACAATCAAAAACTTAATTTGATCATTGCGTTTATACATCTGGTCCCATTCTAAAAGGAAAGTCTTGAAAAAATATGACAATGAATAGATAGAAAATCTATTTGTGAAACATGTATTAGGTATTAATGTAACAAATTCATATCATATCGATGCAAGACACCTGAAGAGGGAAAGAATTTTTTGTGATTGTAAGAGTCGTAAAATAAAACTTAGATCATGTTAGGGTTTCAGAAAAGCAACATAAAGAGCACATGGACGATCATGTGTAATGAGGTAAGTTGCATGTTGGCCTCTGTTGTAGGACCTATTCTTGATAGTTACCAGGCCTTCGTACTCGAGAGACGTACACCTTCAACTTGCTTTCGGTTTGCCGAAAATCAACCTCAATTCATACCCATCGATGGTGGAAAGATAGGTTTGCTACGTATGATAATCCCTGTACATATATATCATCATCAATGGTTCATCAGACGACAAAAGATTGCTAAAATTTGAAAATAAAAATGAACATAGTAAACATTCCCACTATTTGTATCGAATACGCAGCGAAAGCGAAACATATATAGCTTTTCCAAAAGTCGTGATTATTGTCTTCAACATTAAAGATGGTCCAGAATGAAAATAATATACATATATAATTTACCAGTTTGATATCTCAACTTACAATTTTATTATTTTAACATTTAAATTTATCTAAAATATACTGATATGCATTAATCTGATGACATAATGCATCTACCACCCTTTATACTTGTTACTTTTTATCAATTTAACAATTTTACTTACAATTTTTGGTTAATTAAACCCTTGAGATATGACATATTTTGATTTGCTATTTTATATCACGTGTGTTAACATGGGGTTTCAAAGTTATATTTTAGGTGAAATCAAATGTTAAAATGGCAAAATTATAAGTTAAAGTGTCAAACTGACAAAATGTAACAAATATAAAGGGTAATAGATATATTATGCCTATATATATATAAATACCCACTCACATATACCAGTTAATGCATAAAGATAAGTTGAAAATCAATTTAGATTGGGATAAGTTTATAAGAGTTTTTCTTACTTAAATAACGTTTTAAGTTCGAATTATAATATATACATAAACATTAAATTAGTTATTTAAAAATTTAAATTGTTCTTTCCAGTTAGTTGAATTAGATCAATTAAAATCTAATAAATTTAATTTTAGATATATTATTTAGACAAAAGAAAAAAAAAATTAAATAACAATTAGGTGTTCTCTGTGTAAAAATATTGTAGTGTAAGTAGCCCTTATAGGTTGTAACCTCTTTCTACATTGATAGAAGACCTCTCTTAACTGTTGAATAAGCCAACAACATCGATTCCTTTTTAACAAAAAAAATCTTACAATTGTAAAAGGCAGAGATCTAATAGATTTTCATACCTTTTGATGTGGAAGAGAATAAAATTAGACTATTGCCACTTCTTTTTATTTGTCGATATCAATAAAATAATTATTAATTAGTAAAACTTATTATTTTACAACACATAATTTTAAAAAATTACTATCCAGGATTTGATATGTTTTAAATTAATCATTTATTAAAAATATGATTTATAAATTTTTTTGAGCTAATTTAATAGTTTCATTTAAATTCAAAAAATATTATTTAGACAGAAGAGTGTTATTAAAATAGTTATAAACAAGTTTACATATTTAAAAAATTAATTTATAAATTAACGATATAAACTGCAAAATACATTAAATTTGAAAGGACGTAAAAAGGGAAAAGTACGAAAGCAACCATACAGAAACACATGGCAGAACAGGATTAGATGTGCCTAAAATGATAAAGGGTATTTGTGGGAAGACAAAAATGATAAATTCATTAGCAAAATTGGTCATCTATATGTAGATATGAAAAAGAAAGAGACTCAGTAACATAACCCAGAGAAGACTTGAGAGGAAAGATAGGGTGCAAAGGACCATGTCCAATAACGATAATAACTGCCATTAGCACATTCAAAAATCTAAAAGTTATAATCACTGGATATTAATTAAAATGAGAAAAAGATGGAGATGGCAAATTTGCAAACTAGCACCCGCGTTACATTGGCCGAACGGTCAAATTTTTACGGGTACAGTTAAAAATCCGATATCAAGTTCTCCCTTCTCTCAAATCGTAATGAAAAAAAATTGCAAACTACCCGGCTAATAATAATAATAATGCTTGTATTTTCAAGTAGCAACCCAGAATGGCTCCCAATTAATCAAACTTTTGTTTCCACTATCACTTTCCTTGCACCTGCTTGGCCTTGGCAACCTCTCCATCCCCATTTCACCCCCATAATTTCCACCATTTTCCGCTTCTTCCCAGTCTCCATCTTCAGCTTCTTCAACTAATGTTTCTTCTTCTTCTTCTTCATTTTGTTCCTCTTCATCGTCAGAGCCGTCTTTCATTAGATGGAGCCTGAGCCTTCCATCGATACGCTCTGCATGGAAATAAGTTTGACAAGGAGACACGCTTACTGCTTCCAAAACTAGTCTTCCACCTTCTCTATGAGACTTCACTTGGACGTTTGTAGACCCGCTAATTGATGTCAAAGGAGGTGGGAAGCTGGCAGTTCTCGTCATTCTTCTTTTTTCTCCCAGTCTTGATCTCTGCTGTCTGCTCTCATTTTTCACATTTTCTAAACAAAATAAAGCCATCTCATCGCTGCTTTCGCTTCCATCGCTGCCGGTCTCGCTTCCCAAACTTTCAGTGCACATTTCTAAGCTTTTTGCATTCAACATAGAAGAAGAACGCTTAAAATTTGGTGGATTATACACGTCCTTGTCCTTCTCACTGTCGTCTTGTTTGTTGGCTTCGGAGTTTATATTATTGGTTGCTAAAGATTGGAGGAAACTCCAGCCACCACCTACGTCAACATTATCGTTGTTGTTGCTATTAGAGTCACCATCTGACTTTGAGTCAGCGATAAAAGACTTGCTGCTGCGAGCTGGTGAGCAACGGCTAGTGTTAGATTTTGGTGGAGCCAAAATTAACCTCAAAACACGTGGTTCAACATGACGAGCTGGCTCCAGGCATGATTGTAGTCCCTGACAGTAACTTGAACAGGACATTTTTCACAAATGAAATATGCAAGGAACCAAAAAAAAAAACAGAGGAAATGAAGAAGAAACAGGGGAAAAACAGGGGAGCCTTGTTCTTTTTTATCTAGAGTGAAAAATGGCAAAGTTTTTGGTTCAAAAATGAGAAATAAAGATAAAAAAAAACTATTTAAACAACACCCATGTATTAGTTTTGGCAGATTTTTGAGATGAATGGGAGATTAAAATTGAAAGAGAGGAAGAGGGTAAAACTAAGAAACCAAGGTGTGAACATGAAAGGGAAGTGAAAGGATGTGGGGATGAATTTATAGTCGAGTTCGTAGGCACTACACACTATAATAAGAATAGTGAGGTGTAGAGGAAACTTTTGTTTTGGATGCCACTATACTAGAGTTGTGGAATTTTTACTCTGCCACTGCCACACGTTATAAAGTGGAAAAGAAATAGGAGAAAAGTGATCCTCAAACCTCAATGCAAAGATAAGACTGCCACTAGACTTCCTATTTGAATGGTTGAATACTTGTGTCGTCGCTCATTCTAATTTTCATGGGGAATTTGAAATATTTCGCAATTAACATTTAGTCGTTTTTGAATATCTATAATAAAAGCTTATTTTAATTTTAACTATTTATTTATAGAATATCTAAAATTTTATATTATTTATTTATTTTTATTAATTATCAACATCTGTTAAAATTTTGAGTTTGAAATTTTATACATGAAAAAATAAGTGTTTGAAAAATAAATAAAAAATTCGGTTATAAACACGGTTAAATGTAGAACATATGAAGTCAACGAAAGAGTAGTTAAGTGGTAACTCCTCACTAAGAACATTTTAAAGTGTAGAATTCGATTACTGATTTAAAGGAGAGGATTGTTCCTATTGTGCAGTCGATTAAAGTTTAGGTCATATGACATCCTTAAAAAAAAAAATACATATAAAACATATATGAAATATGTGTCATATATTTAGTCTTTGGATGGAATACATCCCATATTAAGGAAAAATCTCTAGTTGAAAGTGTTTACCCCTTATAAAAATTCACTATAATTTATTAATTTGATGAATGTATAATTTACAATATTTTTGAAATTTTAACTACATACTAAATGCTACATCCAACCGTTGAATATGTGTTATATATTTTGAATATTTATTTTACACTCAATTAATAAAAATCTAACACATATTATATAATAAATTAATAATTGATAACAACACATTCAAAATATGCAAAAAAAAATTTAGAAAATATTAGAAAAAGTGTAGTTCTAAGATTCTCATTTCAATAACCCAACAACCGAAAAGATTTGAGTAAATTTATCCACTCTCTCTTCCTCTTAACTTAAGAAAATATCTTAGAATCTTGGTAAGAAGTCTGGTGGGATATGAGAAATGCCAATATTGAGAGAAAACATAAACCTTTTCTACCCATTTTCACTATACTGCCAAAAACAAACCAAACAGAGGCCAAAATACATGCAGGATGCTCTCTGATATCTATCACTCGTTCATTCCTTCAATTTGCTGTGTGCTAGTTCTTCCTCTGTGCTTTCACACTCTACACACTCAACTTTTCTTTATTGTAGTGAAAGTTGATTTATAATTAGGGGTCAAAACCTAAAATGATGACTGAATTACCAATCAAAATGCCATGGCAAGGCATGCAATATGAACCAAGTAAACTTTTTATTTTTCTCTTTATAAATAGGACAAATTGATGCTCTAGGGTTCATTTCTGTTGTGATTTTTTTTCCTTTCTTCTTTTTCTTTTTTAATCAAAACCATTGGACTATAAAGTAAAGTTTGCAATTTAGCCCCACATACAAAAGTTTTGAGCAAAAAGATTCTTCTTTCATTATCAACATTACACATCATATTAGAGGAACTAATAAAATAATATAAATTAATATTTAAATGTTGTGTATGCATGCATTAAAAAAAAGTATATATATATGGTCAAATAGAATTTCGACATATTATATTAAAAAAAAGACAAGCATTCGATTATTAAATTATATAATAAAAAGAAGTCGACTAAAGAGAACCAATAATACTACTTAACTGTAATTTTCTGTAGATTAATCAAATGTTAACTTTCGACCGGCCAAATGAGAACAATTTATTGGTTGATACCCAACACATTAAAAAAATTCATAAACCTCCAAACCTTTAATGTCTTTAAAGGCAAGGCAAAATGGACCCAAAAAAAAAAGAAATAACACTTTAATTTTCTGAAATGATCATGAAGCTTAGAGTACACACCTCGAATTTGAAGAATTCATGACTCTTTTGTAAACATAAGGAGCGAAAAGAAAATAGCATCTTCTCGATGGCTTTTTAAGCCTGACGGAAGATGACTTCTCCTTCTACCAATGAATTGCTTTCGTTGGCCTTAAGCAGATGATAAATCTGTACGGACATGCAAATTTTGTTCTAAAAAGTTGCAGCTTTTGTCATGGTCCTCATGGACAAAATTTTTTGCGTAAAAGCTAATAATGTTCCACCGACTCTAATGACCATTAATTGGTTATTTTATGGATTATTTATCAGATGATTAATCAATCACAATTAGCTTCCCACATGAATCATGCATGTTAAACAATTATCTGTTTATGCATGGTAATTAAAAATGACATCATGATTATGCAATCTCAACATATTAGGAGTTCGGCTGATGCCCTACTTCTGCAATCTCAACATATTTGGAGTTGGGCTGACGCCCTACTTCTGCTATCTCAACATATTAAAAATGACCAACATTTTTTTCATTTGATGCCCTATAAGAAATCCGACAGATTTGGAGTTCGAGTAGGGCAGACCCACAAGTTTCAGCACCTATTTTTGTTATATATAAAATTCGAACATGAGATTTTATTTAAAGATCCAATTACTTACCACTTAAACTAAAAGATATTTATACGACATACCATAATTTTAATATTTAAATTACATGTAAATAAAAATGAAAAGTAAATAATATATTTATCTATTTATTTATGAGCATAAAACACCATAATTGTAAGTTTCATTTACATTAAATTAGAGAATAAATCTTTGAAGAAATGATGCGATTAGAATATAAAAATGAAAAAAATATATAAAATCAATAACTACTCGAATCAGTCGCTACGGAATTGTTCTCGCTTAACTAATATTTCAAGTTTGAATTGTAGTATATGTAGTTGTCTTAAATAATTTGTTGGGAGACATTCATTGTTATTGTGGTTCTACCTGAGTTGAATCAGATTAGTTAGAATTTAATTGATTTCGAATGTCAGTAGTTTAAAAAAAGTTATATAAAATTAGAATTTCAGAAAAAAATATTAAATTAGAGGTGATGTTTATATTCATGATTATGGTTATCTTATGTGATTTCTAGAATGATTTCTTTTCGGTACGATTTAGCTCTCCAAACGCCAAAAGTCTATGATTTTCAGCAATCACATAAAAAACAATAATATATATATATATATATATATCATACTAACAAAGGCATTAGAACCAGAACAGATGTTCTCATCACATGGCTTATGAAATTCATAGAAAGATTCTCCCCTCCCCGCAAGTTAAGAGTACAGCAAAAAGCTACAGCATTATAAGTTTAAACCCAGATACAGAAATATAAAAAGCAAGTGCACGAACATTCTTCACTTGGCTTCCCAATTGGGATGATTGCAGTTTGATTTTCCAGTTTATGATAAGTTCATGAAGTCACTACAAATAACTTTTCGATCCTATTTTAAGTTTATTATATTTTTAAGAACTTGAACTATTTTTGAATACTAAATGAAGGAAATAGTACATTTTTATTGTGCCATTTTAAAGAAATAAAATCAAATTTTTTTGAACTATTAGTATCCAGAGTTCACTAAATTCTAATTAAATCCGGTAGACCCAAACATGATCACAAGAGTGGCAAAAGTCTTACAACAACTAATTCAACACAACCACATATATTATAACTTGAATTCGAGACATTGCTTAAACTCGAACAACTCCTACCGGTTGATTCTAACAATTGTTGGTAGAAATAAAATTAATTTAATGTCTCTATATATTATGGTTATGAAAAAAATATTAATTAAGTTTTGACAAAAAAATATTAATTAATATTCAAATCGTATAAAAATATAAGAATGATAAACTCTCTCAAACTACAATTCAAGTCCTAAATATAAAGTGTAAACAGCCTTCTGCCAGCCATAAAGAGGATTTACATATGCACTATAAAAACGATGATTATGGTTTCATCTACCAATAGCTGTTTTTTGCCCAAAACGAGCATGCAACTATACAGTACAAACCTTCCAGGTGCAAAATTAACATCGTTGATCACCTATTAAAAAAGTTTACTATGAATTTAGTAGGGGAAAAAAAAACATAGGTAGGACAAGACATTATAATATAATGCCTTTAGGTACGAGATTCACACCCATGTGACCAAGCCTGCACGAAGAATAGACAGTTCCAATATTAGTTCATTCCATCTATATATCTGCCTAATGCATGTCACTTAGCTGAAACAAGAAAAAAAAAATAACTAAATTGACTATGTATTATTTATTGAATTCATTTCGAGGATGATTAATTTTTAAATTATAAATTTTTTGTTTGATAAGTGTTCTTTATTAAAATTCTGTAAAATCACGATTGTTAATTATTAGTGAAAAAGACTGTATATATTCTACTACTTATATAAAGGTGAAATATTACATAAATAAATTCCACCACTGGCAGCGTGAAATACATTCAAAAATTTTTTTGATGGATACGGTGAGATTTGAACAATGATTCTTAAAATATTAAGATCTCAAATGGTCTAGTCCTAGAAAAAATTAATGCAAACTCATAAATTTAATGTTATCAATGTAAATATACGATTTTTTTTTTTTTTGAAGGAAAGCAAATATATGATCTTAAGCAGGAAAAAACATGAATTACCAAAGTAAATTTGAAAGACAAACTGCCAACATACTTTTTCTAGTAATAGGGATTTGAAAGGGTCGGCTTTATTGTTGTGTTTGGTCTTTTTTAATTTTAATCCAGGGAACAACTAGTATTGTTGCAACCCGAGTCATCAAGCAATTTTAACCCCTGAGTACTTTCAGTTTTTTTAATGCTGAAATGTATGAATTTTTATCTCTTTCAAATACATTATATTCTATATGGTTTTATTTATACTATATAATATATACATTATATTTTTGTTAATTAAATATAAAATATTTAAAATATATATTTTATATTTAACAGTTATATGTAGCCGTTTGTTTTTTTTTTTTTTTAATTTTAATTTTTATTATTGCCGATATTTTTTTAAATTGCCAGTGATCACTTGTTATCTCTTTTATTTTTATTTTTTTATTTAATAAATATATATCTCTAATCTATTTATTCTATTTGTTTTTTAAGTAAAATTTTTAAATTTTATCTCATATAGTTTTTACCCTTTATATTATTCTTTTATAGAGTTTAGATGTCTTTCCATCGTGCAAACTCTGCTAATAGTTATACATTTGCACTTATTTAAAAGAATAGAGACTAATTAAAATTATTAAGTAGAGTGTATATATAGATCACTGAGTTGTAAATTAAAAGAGTTTTGTCAATGCGATTAAAGAATAATGATAAAAAATTTCACGATTGTAAAATTTATTTTTTTGAACAATTAGGAGGTCAAGGGAATGGTGATCGAACTCATTACTTCATCTTATAATATCTATCATCTGAGTCATTAAGTTACAAAAAGAGAACAATTTTATTTTGATATTTCTTTATTGTACTTTTATTTATACTATTTTTTTTATCAAGATGTATTTTTAATTTTTAATAAATGAATTTTTTTTTTCAAAAAAATTAACATTGCAGGTAATATTTTGAATAAACAAAAAAAATTTCACTGAAACAACTCGTACTCAAACCATTGAAATGCGGATATATGTTTTGTTGCACACGCAGGAGGAGACATAAGGCGTTATTTACATGCAATGTATGCAATTGGAATGCCAACTTTTGTTCTTTAGAAACAGAATTTGTACGATCGAATTGAATTGCAACTTTGAGAGTTTTCTCTTCTGAATTGAACAGGTTAACAACGGGCTGTTAAATCATTGGCAGACCACTTGCCAAATGTGCCTGTATGATGAATACCAACAACCAATAATAAAATTGATTCGAAGTGCTTGATTTTTATGATAAATCTTTTCATATAAATATATAATTAATTCCGCATATATATATATATATGTGGAACCATAAATTTTTCGTGAATAGATCTATTTAATTATAAAGTACTCTCTTACAAATATAAAAATTTTATTTATATAAATATACATAAATTTTAATTAATAAAAAATTGGTTTAAATAAAAAATGGTTATGAGTAAATAAATTATAATTAATAAAGCCAATTTTTGTATGTATCAATTCTCATATGTTAGATAATATTTATTATAAACATAAGTTATTATTAATTACTCTTCTCTTTTTTTTTTCATTATTTTTTATGATTTTAGGGTGATTAAATCAATATACCCTTTCTTTATTTATTGCTTTGTAACTTTTTTTTTTATTATAGATAAAAAAATTGATTTTCATTCAAAGAAAATAATGTTAAATTTCTCTTTTATTCTTTTTTTTTATTTAAATATCCGGAGTTCATTGAATTCTAATTAATTTAATTTGATCCAAATATATTCATAACAGCAGTAAATGTCTTCTAATAACTATTTAACTCGACTACATATATTATAAGTCGAATTTAAAAAAAAAATTATTTAAATGAGAACATCATCTATTAACTGTTTTAGAAGATTATTAGTTTTTATTAAATATTTAAAAGTAAAATTATCTGTTTTTTTAAACTTAAATTTCTTGGATAGTGATTTTGTTGTTGATAATTAAAATAATAATAATAATAATAAAGTAAAATCACTATGAACAGGAATCATTGTCTTTTGTTGACCGCTAGAAAGCCAAAAACCACGCAATCATTATATTGTTTAAAAATTGTGAAAAATTATTAAAGTATCTTTAAATCCACTCTCTCAGATAATTCTGTCGAACAACAAATAGTCCTATTCTATTCTAAAGGCATAGATAGATGACCACAGCCATTCAAACAATATTTTAGACTTTACATTACCTGACCTACAAATACAGCTCAAATAGAAAAATAATATTGTTCTT
>CATIWM010498086.1:0-14345 GCA_949671775.1 Mallotus repandus
TATGTAGATTATTTTTTTTAAGTTGTAATTAATTTCAATCTTCCAATATTCAAACACTCTAAATGATGGTGTATAAATAAGATTGAAAAGTAATAGAAGCAAATGATGTTCAACCCATGAACTAAAAGGTTCACTACTACATAAAAAAAAAAAAAAAAAGCTTTTATCAATAACCCTTATATAGGCTCTAAAACAAATCAATTATCAATGAGGTTTAATATGTTTTAATGAGAAATGAATTTGAAATCAATTTATTTATTATAATTGTTTTATGTTAATGCTATCATATTTAATTTCCATTGATGACACAATAATAAAACTTTGAAAAAAAATTTTAAATATAAAAAAATGTGTATCAATTTTGATAATTTAAAATATAATGTCAATTAATAAAACTATGACAAATGATTTAATATATTATTATAATACAAAAAATAAAATAAAATTAATAAAACTAATTAAATTCATAACTGCTATAATTTAACTATTTTTTAAAGTTAATCTTTAATTACAAGAAAGAAGGCAAAGAGAAAAAGCATTGTTTTATTTATAAATAATTATAACTTAACTTAAATTAATGACTATAAGTTATGAAATTAATAATTAAAAAATTGATCTAATGACAATAAATTATGAAATTAACAATTAAAATTAATATATATTTATTATAATTTAATGAAAGTTAATAATCATAAGTAAGCGATGAGAGAGGAAATTGAGGTATACAAAAAGATTAATAAGACCAAAACAACCAAAAAAGAGAAAAAAGGCCAAAAAAAAAAGGTGTGCCACGTGGGAGAGAGAAATGTTGTAACATACCTTAATTTTCATGCATATTATAAATTTCAAAGAAATTAAGTGTCGTCATGAACAGGACTAAGTAAGCCAAGCCATTCATAAATTATTTGAAGCCCGATTTGATGGAATTTAATTTGAGTTCGAGTATTGTAATTTATTTAATAAATGAGCTGAGTTCAAACTACATAAATTTTGACTCATGAAAGCTTATAGACAAACTTAGATAAAAATTTACGAGTTAACTCATGATTTTAAGATATTAATAATTTAACATTATATGTATAATATAAAAATTTGTATTCATATATATTTGTTAGCACAACTCCGTAAGTATACGGATTGTGGCAAGTAATAAAGTGATAAGTAGAGTATAGTTCCCTCGAGGAAAGGGAATTAAGTACTAAATGTCAATCGATTTTTCCTAGCTATGTAGGCTTACTGCAAGTGCACGGATCGTCAAGTAATATAGAAGTGAGTAAAGCATCATTTTCTACAAGAATTAGGGACTAAACACCTATTAATCTCAATCGTATTTGTTTAGATTATCAATAGTGGTTTGTTTAAGACAAAATAGATATCTAAAATAACAAACTAACTAAAGAATGTAATTAAGGCTATTGCAAATCAAAATAACAAAGAAATAATCAATGGGAAATGCATTTTGTTAGGGAAATGGTACATCACATTATCATTAAGCCAAATAATAGATTAGTTCAAGTTCTGTTGCATATCTCAAGCTTTCAGAAACCGATTAACAGTCTCTCTCAAGCAATGCTAATCTCACAAACAAGTATCAATTAAATCTCACAATATGACTTAATTCTCATCATCATTATACAATAAGATAAAATCTAACTTGCAAGGCAATAAGCAAATTTAAAGAGGATTAGATCTACAAAAGCTTTCTCAAGTCATTGATAAATCTCACAAGTATATTGAATCCACCATCTCTTAATGCCTAGATTCAAACAAAGGATGCATTTGGCCATAATACATCACTCAACAATGCTCAACAAACACAATATGCAATTTATAAACAAGAACTAATATATTAGATGAACTTAAATCAAATGGGTTATCAAAATCCCAACAACATAAAAGAAATTAACCACTCATGGCTATTAAATCCATCATTCAATATTCAAATTACACACAAGAGATTAGAATTAGAAAGAGGTGGAGAATTGTTATCCAAAGAAGCTTGAATTTTCAAATGGGTCTCTCTCCTTCAGCTTCTTTTTCTCCTCCTTCTTCTCTTCCTCTTTTCTATATTGTTTCTTATCAGTGAGAGAGTTTGTGTGTAGAATGTGTCCTCTTCCCCAAGTAATTCGTGACCTTTTTTCCTTTTTAGTCTCTTCTAGAACATGTCCTTTCACCTCCCCTAAGATTTTTCTCCAAATTAGTACACATCAGCATGTTCTGTGTTGGAAACGTGTAAGCCACGATCGTGCCAAATCCGCACTCACCTAAAAAGGCCTCTTGGGCAAAGGTCGCGATCGCACACAAACCATGCTCATAACAGCTGCATCCTAGTGAAAGGTTACGCACAGACCATGCTCGCAATAGAAGCAATTGGCTGCAGGAACCCGCGATCACGTATGATCCATAACATTTTGGTGCTGACATCTAGGCATATCCATGATCGCGCATTCAAACATGATCGCGGTAACAGACTGCTCTGCTGCAACTCTGCTCTTTCTCTTCCTCTTTTGCTTCTCTTCTTCATTTAATCACCTCCAAATTTCTTTTCTCTAATAAAAACAAAGAAAACTCAAAAGTATCTATTTCTATATGCTTTTCTATACTAAATGCTAAATAAAATGTACAAATGTATGTAAATTAGGGTCGTAAAACTATATGTAATTTGACACCAATAAATCCCCCCATACTTGAATCCTTGCTTGTCCTCAAGCAAACTCAAGAACACATACTATCAAAGCAATGAACAAGGTGTATATCCAAAAATTTTATCAAGCACACATATCAATCTCCTCTTAATATCTAGTTTATATAACTCAAAACAAGGTTAAAAATCAAGTCGAGAATTGAAATTACCAAGTGGAAAGCATGTTATCAACTCACAATCACACAAGAATGAATCAAAGTCTTGCGAAAAGCATACATGAATGAAAAAGACTCCAATTTAAAGTTGTCCTAATTTGGTATACGGAAATCAACTCTTAACATTTTAATTTTCTTTTTACTTAGTGCTTTTTCTTCCCTCTCTCGGTAGTTCCCCATCTTTCCCGAACTACTCAATGTGAACACCTTGAGAGGATTCTTTGAATATTTGTACTCTTTTTAAAGAGCATTACAGCATATGGGAATTCAAGTCCCTACACACTTTTATTCTTTTTATTTTCTTTTCTTTTTTTTAGAAATGGAAAAGAGTGTTTTTACGATTCCTTTCACATACAAGTAAAAACAACCCTAAATAGGAGTTTAATTCATTCATAACACTAATTCCCAAAATAACTCATAATCAAGCAAGCAACAACATGCATTAACTTGATTAAAAACTCAAAAATTCTCAACTCAAAATGTCAACCAAGTTTAAAAGGCATTAAACTAACCATTATAAGGAGATTGAACACATAGGCTCAACTAAACCTCAAACATACACAAAGTCCATCACTAAGATAGTTGTGCAAAAATCCAAGCATCAAGTATCAAAATTTCAAAAATTTGGGTCAAATTTACACAAATGCAAAATGCAATGCATGATAAACCTAAAATATACTAAAAATGTAAAAGATGCAAAATGATTCCCCTCCACCCCCCCCCCCCCCCCCCAACACTTGAATCACACATTGTCCTCAGTGTGAGTGGGTACCTAAATGCAAACCATATAATATATACAATGCATAAACACAACCTAAAAACAAAATATAAAATTCACAAGCAAAATATAAACATGTAAAGTATGTAAAAAGAAAAGCAAAAATAACAAAATAAAAACTAAATACTAAAACTAGGGAAAAGAGGTTTACTCCTCTTGAAGAGGAGAACCTATAGGTGATTATACTTGTCATAATGATGATGGAGGATGCCTCTTGACTGGTGATGGAAGATTGACATGCCATATTTCCCGAAAGTACTCTTTCGGCTTAAAGAAGTGGTAGGATTGTTCATCTTCGATATCCGTTAATCTATCATTAAACTCATGGTATTTATCCTTCATAGACTTTTCAAAACTCTGAAAGTGCGAATCCATTGATTTTTCCAGAATCTTAAAATGAGAGTTGATTATTACTGTAAAAAAGTCCAACTTCTCTAGCACTTGATTCATTACAGTGTTTGATGGCGCAGGCAGCTAAAGAAGTGGCCCTCTCTCCTCTTCTTCATCATCATATTCTTCTTTCTCACTCTCTTCTGCTTGAGGTAAATTCTTCCTTTTTGATTCTGACTACCTCAGATGAAAGCATTTCCTTATGGTAGGCTCCCTTAGCTCCGTGTTGGATTTTAATATTATGGCTCTTGTAAGTAAGAGCCAACTTAATCTCTCTTACGGAATAGCTGGCATTTAAATAGTAAGAGGGTTAAAAATTTGAAAATGCAAAGCCAAACTTGATACGATGTAGCCCATTGAGATTGATGCCTTAGGAGCCCTGGCTACATGCCACAAGGTCTAAAAAATGAAGTACGAGGTGGAGACCTTTGTTGATGTGTGCATACACCATAACATAGCAATTCTTGCCTTAAAATTTTGTTACTCTCCATCTTCCCGAAAATAGAGTGGCACATGAACTTGTGCATGATAGCATAACTGTGATCCCAGATCAACCCATTAGGTGAACCCCGCATATCCTAAACTGCATACAGCGAGGTGATTTCTCTCCAAAAATCCCTGGATTTTTATTTGTTTGGTAGCTCATAAATTCCTCCTTTGGAAAACCCAAACACAGCAAGCATGGTGTCATAATTAATAGTGATTGGTTTCCCATTAAGCATACATTCAAACTTCTTGTGGCCTTAATCAAAGAGTTTCAAAGTTGTGTAAAACTCTAGTGTTAACTCTCTATACACAAAGTGTTTCATTTCCATAAACTTTCTCCACCATAATCTATCACAAAGCTCTAAAACATTTTCCTTAAGTTTAACACCCTCTAATGTTCCTATGTCTAGGCATTTAGGGACCACAAAATTCCTTTGAGAAAGAGAAAGATACTTGTCTCCTTCTTCTTATGTGTAAATTGGAAAGGGGGCACCATACTTCCTAGCCAAATCGATCTCACCCTCTTTTTGAGAAATTTTTGTTATTTGTGCCTTCTTCTTGCTCCTTGATGATGATGCCATCAGAGGAAAATGATGTTAATGATATGCCCTAGGCCCATTATGTAATGGCCATACTTTGACTTTGTCATATTTCTATTTTAATAATAAAGAGGCATTTTTATTATTACTGGCTAATTCTAGTATTATCCTTGATTAGTTAATTCTACTAAGATCATCAAGTATGTGACTTGATAGTAAAACTCGTAGGTGATACTTGAATTCTAATCTAAATATCTCTAGTCGATTATTGTTGTAGGAACAACAATGAATAAATACTAGTATAAGGTTGACTGATGATTAATTTTTACTGATAATGTATATGAGATATTAAGTCAAACTCATAGGTACATATTTAGAGAAATGATGTACTAGATCGACTCACTATAAGAATACCACATGGATTATTGTCATAGGTGATTCTCATCACAGTAGTATTATTTAAGTCCTCTGACCTGAGATCATTATGGTTTCCTGCATGATAAGTTCTGTATTTTAACACATCCCTACGCCATCTTTAACCGGATGGTAAAACAGGTTGTAACTGGATATTGAATGAGTTGTGTGAGGAATGTGAATGATTAAGATGGAATTTGTCCCTAAGTTATTTTGAGAAAATATCTGTGGGCCCCTCAATGAGTTAGACTGAAGAGCAATGCATGGCCATGCTAGAATGATAAAGAGTTATCAATATCAGTCTACTTAAAATCAAGAAACAATTTGATTGAACAATATAAGGATGACATAATCCATGCCTTATGTTCAATCAAGATATCATGTGACAAAAGGAGTATAATACACGTTGTGCATTAGGTTATGTCGGATTATCGACCTTCACATAACTTGGGTAGTCATAATGTCTTACTAGAGACTAACTATGATTTATGGGCTAAAATGGAAATCTTAAGCCCATTGCCAAAGTGATGTTAACCTACAGAGTCGCACACTTAGAATAGACCCAAAGCATACCTGGGTTAATTAGCCCAATAATTATCTCTATGGAAGATTAAATAAATAAGTAAATATATATATATATATATATAAGTATTTATTTATTTCCTAATTTATTTTAGGTAAGAGTTATCTAAATAAATAGGAAAGAATTCTAATTTGGAATTAAAATCAAAGTATAAAAGGAAGTCTAATCTTACCAAAACTATTTTGGTAAGAGAAACCCTAGATAGGATATATATATATATATATATATACATCTCATTCTCTAGGGTTGAGGTTAAGCCACATTCTCATTCTTTCTCTACTACTTTTGTGAGAAAAACACATGGAGAGAAAAAGTGTTGTGAGACAATAAAGGTTCTAGCAAACCTACTTTGCTTTGGATCACCTAGTTTGTATGGATACCATAGAGGGTGTGATCTTTTGGTGACGCCTCAATCCGACAAAGAGATACGTAAAGCTCGGGGTAGGGTGTCACCAGTGTGAACCCCCTCTCTTCCTTCTAACAATCTTGCCATTAGATCGTCTTGGTGAGTGTTTGGAAACCCGCTCAATCAATCTAGTTTGAATTTCATGGATCCAGGTTATGTGGGTTTTCATGATTAAAAGTTTTGTTTTCACTTGCGTTATGAATCACAAAACCCAACAAATGATGGATGCTCTATTTTTGCGATGAAGAAATAGGATTTAGGGAGAAAGGTTTTTATGGTAATTTGGAGAAAAATTGAAGAGGGCTAGGGTTAAAATAAAGGAAAAGAGAGAGTAAATGCAAAATATTTTAGGAGATTTGATAGAAATTTGAATGGGAGATTTGATTTATTGGTGGTTAAGGTGGTCGCATATAAGGTGGAAATTGTGGATTTATAAAAAGGAGTGGAGGAGGGAAGTGGGTGGCAACTATTTTAATTGTAGATTAAGGTTAACATTATCACAACAGAAAGAATTAGGAAGCTAAAATGCCAGAAGACACGATCACAAATAACTCGCGATCGCAAAGCACACTTTGGAAATTTAAAGCACTAAGATATATGATAGCGTAAAATTCACAATCGCAACAAAAGTATTTATGCTTGAGAGGCTTGGCATTCATGATCACTGAATTTCCATAAGTGTGGATTAGGCACCAGAGTTGGATTGTCGAGCATTTAGCGATTGCGTTCATATACGCTATCATATTACCGAGAAAGTTGATTGAGCAATCGCGTGAAGTGCAGTGAGCGCGGCTTTTGCCCTGCACCCAATAAAATGCCAAAATTCTCACTCATTAGCTTCTAACACATTTTCATGAAAGTACACACAATCAAAAAGCAAGTAAAAATCAAATATTAAACAAAAAATAAAATAAAAAATGAACAACACAAACATTTAAGCAAACAATAACTACAAATAAAAATAAAAACATGCTACTTTTAGGTATTTAACTTGACAGTGTCCTTGTGATTCAATGTGTCAAGTGAATGAGGAGAAAGAGCATCCCTTATCCTTGATGTTGATTAATGCTTGATGTTCTTCCTTTCCATCATCTGTTGAGCCAAGCTTCATTTTTCTCTTTAAAGAAGCATACTTCTTAGGAACGTACACCATCCTAATCACTTGCTTAGCTTTCCTCTTTAAATTCACTTTTGATTTAGCTTTCTTCACCATATTTTCAACATGAACATTCATAGGATTTTAATTTGAGTTAGGCTGTTGTTTTTTCAAAATCAGTGTTGTCTCCTTAGTTTCCTTGTTCACCAACTTTCCTTCATCATTAGGATCTTCACTCCTTATATCCGTGATAAGCCAATTCATCATAAATTTCACTTTCTCTTCTCCAATGTCCAGAGTGATCTTGCCCTCATACACATCAATCACCGCTCTTTTTATATTGAGAAAATGTCTCCTTAAGATAAAAGGGCAATTTTTGTCTTGCTCATATTCTAAGATCATAAAGTCCACTAGAAATACGAATGTGTCAACTCTAATAAGCACATCTTCAACTACTCCATATGGCTTTTTAATTGAGTGATCAACTAGTTGAAGAGTCATGTTGGTATTATCACATCTCCAAGATTCAATTCCCTGAAAAGAGAAAGAGGCATAAGATTAATGCTAGCCCTTAAATCACACAAGCATTTAGCAAATTCTTTAGAATCGATAGTACAAAGAATTGTAAAAGTCCTTAGATCTTTAAGCTTGACTGGAATTTTTCTTGAAATGATGGAGCTACAAGTCTCCGTTAGAGGCACCATCTCATTATCATTCCATTTCCGCTTGTTGGTAATAATGTCATTAAGGAATTTTATGTACCTTGGCATTTTATTCAAAGCTTCCGAGAGAGGTATCTTTAACTCTAACTTATTGAAGGTTTCTATGAATTTAGCAAACCTTTGCTCATCATCATTCATCTTCCTTTACCTCAAAGGAAAAGGTATCCTTAGAGCATACTTTGATGTATCAATGTTGGGTGGTTGCTCCACTTAAGCTTCCCTTGATTCTTCAAGTTTCTTTTCTTTCATTTCAGCTTGCACATCTTCAATTTTCACCTCTTGTGGCTCTTTATCTTCATGAGCTCTCAATGGCATTTATTGAGGTCCTTAAAGTTCTCTACCACTTCTCAAGGTGATGGCCTTGACTTGCTCTTTTGGGTTGACTTCCGTGTTGCTTAAAAGATGGCCTTGAGCCCTTGTAGCAACTACATTTGCCAGCTGACCAAGTTGAACCTCTATGTTGTGAATTGATGAAGAATGATTCTTAAGGATTTAGTCATACTTCTTATTTTGGCTAGTCAATTTGGAGGTGACAACATTAAAGAAGTTATCAAGCTTTGTCTCCATAACTGCAAATCTCTCATCAATTGACTTAGCTTAAAATCCAGGTGGTGGTGGTGATGGTTTGGAGAACTAATTTGAGAAGCCTTGAGAGTTTTGGTTATTGCTCTATGAGAAGTTGGGGTGGTTTCTCCAACCTTGGTTGTATGTATTTGAGTATAGATAGTTGTTTGGTTGCCTTAGTTGGAATTGATTTCCAATAAAGCTGCAATTTTCTAGAGTTCCATCCTTATACACATTTCCACCTCCAAAACCACACTCAAGTGCTAAATGATCAAGCATATGGCAATTTTTACAAAATATAGCTGAAGAGGGAGTTGCCATAAGCACTACCTCTTGAAGTTAAATCACCAATCTTCTTATTTAGTGCAGCAAGTTGTGCTTGAATAGAAGTAACATCGTCAACTCCAAGTTTCCCTCCTTGTTTAGGAGCCATTTGTCTCTCTGAAGGCCATAAGCAATTATTGTTGGCCATCTCTTCTAAGAGTTTAAAAGCACTATCAATAGTCATCTGCATTAATGATCCTCCTATAGCTGCATCAATAGTGTCCCTTATGTACCTCATCACACCATTATAGAAGGTTCGAATAAGGACATCCTTGGGAAGGTGATAAGTGCTAAAAATGATGGATTTTGAGCACTATAAAGTTGCATTTCATTATTAGAATTATAGGTTTTTATCATTTAAAAGCATGATTTATAAATATTTGCATTGGAAGTAAAAATATTAGTCATTTTATCATTTTATGCATTTTTAGTTTTAAATTATACTTGTTACATTGCTTTTGTACTGATTTTGTAGGTTCCATATTGCTTGGAACTTATTTTAGGAATGAAAGCAATGAGGACATAAAGCTAGGAGCTTATTTAGCCACTAAAAAGGGCAAAAAAATCAAAGATTAGATAATAGCAATATGACATAGTCGTGTCACTTATAAGACACAGTCGTGCCTGATTGCAAGTTTTGAAAGTCTGCAAAAATCAAGCCTGACATAGCCATGTCAGAGAGCTCATTGTCTGAGTGAAGATCGCGTTACACAACCATGTCACTTAGGCGACACAGCTGTGTCGGTCTAGACTACTTATTTTAGAAAGTTATTTTTAGAGTTTTTTTGGGAGAAAAATATAAAAGGAAGAAATTTTATTTCAGAGAGGAGGTTTTGAATTTTGAATTCCAGAGGAAAAAACACAAAGAATACCTCTATAAGATCAAACAAACAAGAAAGTGGAGATTGAAGAGCAAAGATTGAAGATTCAATAATCAAGATTAATCAATAACTATTTTCTTCTCCATCTTCTCTTTTTTATACTTTTTATTATGGGTTTTTCTTGTGAATTTTTGGGGATTAATAACATTATGTTAGGCTAAATTTTCCTTTGTTAGGGATTAATAATCCGAACATGATCTAGGCTTTCTATTTAATATATTCATTAGTTTTTGCATATTGTGTTTATTGTTCTTAATGCTTGGTATTGCTTGGCCACCGATAATATGATTTCAATTAGAGTTATGCATATAGAGATGATAATTCTAATGGACCTATAAACAAAAGTTTAACTTAACTCAAAACTAGAGATAGACTGAGTTGATTAAATTCCCCTTGAGTTGTGCTTTATAATTTATGATTTTGATGTTTAGGTGTTTAGATTGCAATGAGAGTTGGGTCTTTATCACCTTGATTGATAATTGTGAATTTAAATTAACTGATGCTTGAGAGATATTAATTAATGCTTTAGAAAAACTCGGGATATGCATGGCTAATTGAGTAGTAATTTGGATAGCCTAGTGATTGTAAGGTGATTTAATTCCTAGCAATTTTCATAAATATAGTTTTTTTTCTTAATTTTGTTGAATTATTTCTCTATCTTTGAAGTAGATTACTTGAGTTCATAATTTAGACTAATTTTACATACATTCATTTTTAGCCTTAGACAATAAGTGGTTGGTAAATAGGTGATTGGATCAAAATCTCTGTGGGATGATATTTTTTACTACTTGTTGACATCGTGCACTTGCGGTCACACACAAATAAATTTTTGGTGCCATTGTCGGGGATTTTGATTTAACATTATAATTGATCTAATTTATGTTGGATTAAGGCACCAATTCTTTATATTTTTATTTTAAGTTTTTACATCTTTTATTTATAAAGTTGATTTTTGGTGTATGCACAGTACCCAAAGATCCAAGAAGGAACCGCTTTCATACATACCAGAGCTTACTAGGTTTGAAAATGAGAATCGTAGGCGTTCTCCAGAAGAATCAAGTACAATGGCTAATGCAGTTGGAAATAATGCTGATACAAGGGTTTTATTAAACACATCAATACTTGGGTTAGGAGGTACACAACAAAGCATCACAAGGCCAAATATTGAAGCCAATAATTTTGAGATCAAACCGACCTTGTTGCAAATGATACAAGCAACTATCCAATTATATGGCATGCTAAATGAGGATTCAAACGACCATATAGCAAATTTTTTGGAGATTTGTGATACACTCAAATATAATGGTGTGTCAAATGATGCACTTCTACTAAGGTTATTCCCTTTCACTCTAAAGGACAAGGCCAAAGCATGGTTGAAATCTTAACCATGGAGTTATTTTACTAATTGGGATGATTTGGCTAAAGCTTTTTTGGCAAAATATTTTCCACCATCCAAGACAGCAAAGGTGGTGAAGGAGCTACTTCATTTTAGCAATTTGATAATGAGTCCTTGAGTGAAGCATGGGAGAGGTTCACAAATTTGCAAAGGAGTTGTCCACATCATGGGCTACCCAAAGATGTACTTATTAGAACATTTTACAATGGAGTCATAAGTTCCATAAGAGATTCCATTAATGCCAAAGCAGGTGGGTTCTTGATGAGGAAGACAGTAGATGAAGCTGCACAGTTACTAGAAAGGATGGCACATGACAACTGCTTATGGCCCTCTAAGCGTGCTAATCCACCAAAACAGATGGGGAGACTATAACTTGACACAGTGACAGCCCTTCAAGCTCAAATAGTTGCACTTATAAAGCAGATTGGCAACCTTACTCATAAACCCAATTCGGCCCCTTCACAATTATTAGGTGAATCTTGTAATTTATTTGGCTATTCTAACAACGATTTTGGTGTTTATGATGCAGGTATAATGGGAGATGGTTATAGGGAACAACTAAATTATGTTGGGAACCAATTTCAAGGAAGACAAGCCAACAATCCATTCTCCAATACATATAATCCAGGGTGGCAAAATCACCCGAATTTTTCATAGAGTAACAATAATAATGTGGTTGCACCAATTTTTCCCACCAACAATAATTTGCTAAGGTAGCAAGCACCCCCAGGATTTCAGCATCCATAACAAGATATAATGGCTTCTGTGGAGAATAAACTAGACAAATTCTTGGATGTTGTCACTAACAAGTTATCTAATCAAGAGGAGAATCAAAAGAGGATGGAGGCTAAAATTGATCAAATTATAAGGAATCATTCCTCTTTAATCCATAACCTTAAGGTTCAGGTAGGCCATATTGCTAATGTAATGAAATCTCCCAAGCACTACAGAGTCTAACCCAAGAGAGTTAAAGGCTATCACTTTGCAAAGTGGTAAATAATTAAAATATCGGGTTGAAGTTCCTAAAGAGAGTGAGGAAAAGGAAAATGATCAGTCTATGATGGTTGAGGATGAGCAAAAGGAGGAGCAAGAAAATGAGAAGATAGAGCAAAAGGAGGCTTCAAATTCCATACCTCCTGCTTATGCACCAAAAATTCCATTTCCTCAAAGGCTAAAGAAATATAGAGACAATGAGCAATTTTCCAAATTTTCGGAAATTTTTAAGAAGCTGCAGATTAATATCCCTCTTGCTAAAGCACTTATACAAATGCCCAATTATGCCAAGTTTTTAAAAGACTTGATCACAAAGAAGCGCAAATAGGATGATCATGAGACAGTACCTCTGATAGAGACATGCAATTCAATCATTACAAGGAAAATTCCCCCTAAATTAAAAGATCCAGGGAGTTTTACTATTCCTTGCATTGTTGGTACTAATGAATTTCCTAAATGTCTTTGTGATTTAGGAGCAAATATTAATCTGACGCCTCTATCTATTTTCAGGAATTTAGGTTTGGGAGATATAAAGCCCACCAATATGTCATTACAACTTGTAGACCACTCAATCAATAAGCCATATGGTGTAATTGGAGACATTTTGGTAAAGGTAGATAAGTTTATATTTCCTGTTGACATTGTTGTTTTGGATTTTAAAGCAGATAGAACTTGTCCTTTAATTTTAGGTAGACCTTTCTAAAATACTGGTAAGCTCTAATTGATGTTGTAAGTACCCAATTTTGGGATGACTAGAGTATGGATGTGACAGAGGACTCCGATGATGAAAATATGATAAATGATCTTCAATATTTGAAGTTTGAAATCTCAAAAGGTTTAAATTCATTTTCAAGGGGATTTAATTGGTTTTTAAAGGACTTAATTTATCAAATTTTATTTCTTTAGGGATCTTTTTGTAATTAAAAGTTTAAAAAATTAAATTTAACTGATCGAAATTATGTAATTCCGACCAAAATTACACATTTTCAGTAAAAAATATGTAATTCCGACTGAAATTATGTATTTCCGATAAGAAATACATAATCCCAATCGGGATTATATTCTTCCAATTGTGTCTTCCATGTTTTTTATTTTATTTTTATTTTTTCATTAAATAAAAACTTGTTTTTTAATTTTTGATTGGTTGAATGATGTGATAAATCTTAAAAAAAAATTTGTTTTTTTAATTTTTGATTGGTTGAATGATGTGATAAATCTTTTTCTAGGATTTATCTTAATTTTTTAGAAATAAGAGAGAGTTAATTTTTTAGAAATAAGTCTGGATTAAACCAAAACTTTATCTCCTGTAACACACAGGAGATACGTCTTTTAGTTAGGGTTTTTCTATATAAACCTAACTTAACTCTCCAGCAAAGAGGGAGGAAGGAGAGAGAAAGAAAAAAAAACCCTTTTTTAAAAGACGCTTAGCATACACACCTGCGTATACAGAAAATAAAAGAGCCTTTGACGTCTTTTGGAGAAAAAAAGAAATCAACTATTGGAGATCTATTCAAACGGTAAATTAAATAAAGCCTCTGAGGAGATAATCAATACTGCATCTCTACTTTTCATCCCTTTATTTTATTTTATTTTTTTTCCACTTGATTTCTTTTATTGTTTTTCTTTAATCCTTATTTTTATTTTAACCATTTTTCTTGATTTTTTTGCTCTGTTTCTTTAATGGTGATGGTGGAAACATCTTGTGTCATGGAGATGTGATTGAACTGATTAGATCCAAAAAGGTTCATGGAATGCCAGAAATAAAACACTGTAGTAATCCTGCGTAGATTTTTTTTATTCTATGTTTTTATTATTTCAGGTTATTTATTTTGTATTTTTTTATTGTAATTAATTATTTTATTTTATTTTTATTGTTTCTTTTTTTATTCTGTGTTTTTATTATTTTAGGCTATT
>CATIWM010498126.1:0-21631 GCA_949671775.1 Mallotus repandus
ATTTATCACTTAGAGCATTAACAAAATCATCAGGTAAAGATGAATTAACAATAAGAGGAAATTTAAGATTAGGGTCAAGAAATGCATATCTGAGATTAGATGGTAGAGGCTTGAGCTCCAACTCCTTATTTTGACTTGTTATAGTAGCCTCCAAATCATCATCTTTCTTCAAAGACTCAAATCTTGAAGTCCTGTGAAAAGGTCTATATGAGTTCTCTGAGCCTACCAACACAGACCGCTTGAAGAAGTACTATGTCTAGAGCAAATACATAAAAAAAATCCCGCTGAGTTAAAAACCGAAAAAAGGCAGCTCAGGCAAAAATTAGGGAACCGAGAGAAAATACTTAATTAGAAAACCTAAAGAGGCTGACTAAGGACAGGGATGCCATAAATTCGAAATCTGCATAAATGCAATTGTGCTTTTCTTAAATGTATTCAGTAAATTTGTGAAGGCTTGTCAAATCATGTAAGTACATTTGAGGAAATGCAATACATTGTTATCATCTGAATCCATTGAGCATGCTAAGTATAATTTGCACATTTTCATTACTTGCTTTGCAGTTCTTACCTGTTTCATCATTTTTTCTCTATATTGCCAACCACTATCGTCGAACTTTAAAAAAAAAGCCTAGTTAGGTGTAAAGAGCTCTGCAAAGAGATGCCCTAGGCAAAAGAGGGAAAAAGAAAAAATACCCAGATATGCGCGAAGAGCTTTGAAAAGAGATGCCCTATACAAAAGAGGGAAAAATAAAATAAAGAGGTAGACAAAGCAGAATAATCAGACACAATAGTCACAGATACATGAACACATGTCATAATTAGGAACACAAAAGTCAGTCAATCCAGGATACAACAACAACAACCATCAGTTCAGAATACAACATATGTGATAGATGCCCAAATACAACACCTTAAGTCCATAACCTCGGGAAAATAATACAACACTAGACAACCACGGCCAAAAGCCTATACCTAGCCTCCTAATAAATACATCAGCTACAATTGCCATCAAGAGCAAGAGTTGAATCCACTCAAGCATACCCATCGTCTGAGCCAGCCCCCGCACCCTCTGTATCCATCCAAAAGGCCACCAGCTGCACGTGAAGCTGATCGATATGCTCACGATAAGATGCTCGCTCCCTCTCCCACTCATGACTAGCGTGATTATATTCATTCTACATTAGACAAACATCATAAATCACATTTCCAGCATTCATAAAAACACATGCATAAAACAGGTACAAATCAATAAAAGAAGAAAGCAGTATGCTCTGTGTGCCAGTAAGCTCCATGAAATAATCCTGCGCTCTAATCGTAGCAGTATACCAAGATTGAGCAGTAAAAATAGGCACCTACAAAGAAAAAGAAATCAAATAACGAACAAAGCAAAGAAAGGAAAAACCTCACAGAATCAAGAAACTAACATAAGTGGCATCTGCAGGCACTACACCCGATAATGGTGTACCCGGTCTAGGCAAAGGGAAACGAGCTCTTGCACCTGTAATTGTCAGTTTATACAACATCGGAGGTGTCGCACTCATAAAATCACTAAGAATGGCACCGCTAGGTCCCACACCACTGGCATATGACATCTTGTTGGTCCCAGGACCACTCTCCTCATCAAAGTAAGAGGAATCTGACCTCCTTCAATGACGTCAAGAATTTTGCAGATAAAACTCTCATAACTCATGTCATTTACCATTTAATACTAATAAAGTTTGCTACATGTTTACATGAAAACTAGAAAAATACAACTCAGAAGCGTACCATGTCAAAAGATGCTACCCTGGAAGCAAAACGACCATGGGATGACCGCAAAGTCCCAACTCTAGAGCCCGAAGGCTTCAAAGGATCTGCCTGAGGAGGTGGAGGAGGAATAAACTCATTGGCCACAACATCAATCAATTGTGGCACCAGAGACATCATATAACAAAAATGAGCTCCCTCTAGGAAATCCTTAAAGGGATACCCTCTCTTAGCTCTATCAACCTGCTCTCCAATGAGCTCTGGACCCCAAAATATATCCCTAGGGGGAGCAATAGGAACTCTCCTCATAAACAGTCCATCCTACTAGCGATAGACCCGCTCACCCAGATACCACACCTTGTCAACAAGATCGGGCAACAAGACCCTCCTCTATGTCAGGCACTAAGCCACTCCCATCTCGATCGACCAGTTTTGTTGCTCCATCCACCAGCATGGATGAATCTACCCAAGAAACTCATAAGCGAAAAAATTGTCGAAGAATAAGCAAAGTAAAGACAAAATGCATCATACCTGACTGTAGGCCAATCTACTCAAGAGACCCCTCACCTCGGTCAGACTCTTAATTAAACCAGAAGTCCTCCTAATCCATTGTGGAAGATAAGGAAAGGCACTCTTAGGTGAGCGCTGAATAGTGGGACTAGGAAATAGCCCAAACTCGTAAGCCTAAACCTATCAAGAAGAAAGGAGTCAGAACAATCCAAAAGCAAGAGACCACACTCACATCCAGCACGAATAAGCAACTACAAATGTGCGAGCGTCCTCTTCAGGCTGTATCCAAACCAGAATACATGTGGACAAAAGCAGCTCTGCCCCAACTGTACTTTGGCAAATCCCTCAAGTTCCTCAAGACAGGTAACAATTGCAGAAAACCAGTGCCGGAGGCATTCAGGAAGATAACGACACTCAGAAGGTAGAATAAGAAGCACCTAGCTAACTGCTTAGAATTAACATGACCTGCGTTGTGCTCCAACCTCACCTTCTCTACAAGCTGCGTGTACTGGATCAAAGTGGAGCAGCTAGACTTCACTAAAGCAGTAACACTAAATAGATCCTTCAGCCATTTGTTCCTCGCGACAACAGAACTACATGCCTCATTACTGAAAGGGACAAGCTCCCCGGAAAAACTCAGCCCTGTAATGGCTGCAAAGTCAAGCAGAGTAATAGTCATCTCCCCGAAAGGCAAATGGAACATGTAGGTAGTATCCATCCACCGCTTAACAAGAGCACACATCGCAGCCTGACTAGATGCATATGAGCTATAAATAAGAGTAGAAATAATACAATCAAAGCCCTTCCCAGCAACCATCTGCTTCACACATAGAGGAAGACCCTGATAATACAAGCTGACCTTATTAAAGCTACCAAGCAGCTGAATGATAGGCCCAGAAGACTGCAACCAACAGGTAAAACACTTATAACATTTCATCAGATACTAAAACATCTCTTTTTGCATCTTTGCAGGAAAACTATAGCTAGAGCTATGTCACAGCTAGAGCTACAGTCATTACAGCTAGAGCTACGATCATTACAGCCAGAGCTAAACTCATAGCAAGAGCTAAAATCACAATTAGAGCTACAGTCATTACAGCTAGAGCTAAACTCACAGCAAAAGCTACAGTAAAACCCAAAATCACAACTAGAGCTACAGTCATTACAGCCAGAGCTAAATTGCAACTAGAGCTACAGACATCACAATAAGAGCTACACTATAGCTAGAGTTATATTACAACAAGAGCTAAAACCAGAGCAACACAAACCGCCAAAGCTATATTACAGCTAGAGCTAAAATCACAGCAAGAGCTACATCACAACTGGAGCAACACTACAGCAAGAGCTAAACCGCAACTAAAGCTACAAACATCACAACAACAGCTACAAACATCATAACAACAGCTACACTACAGCTAGAGCTATATTACAACAAGAGCTAAGACCAGAGCAACACATACAGCTAGAGCTACAGTCATTACAGCCAGAGCTAAACTCACAGCAAAAGCTATAGTAAGAGCTACAGTCATTACAGCTAGAGCTATAGTCATTACAGCTAGAGCTACAGTCATTATAGCTAGAGCTACAGTCACTAAAGCTATAAACATCACAACAACAGCTAGAGCTATATTACAGCAAGAGCTAAGACTAGAGCAACACATACAGTCAGAGCTACACTACAGTTAGAGCTAAAATCACAGCAAGAGTTACAAACTACAGCTAAACCTAGATTAAAGCAAGAGCTAAAATACATGTCAGCTAGAGCTATATAGACAATGAACATTGAAATCAAACAACAAGAGCTAAGACCAAAAGCAACACATATAGTAAGTGCTAAGATAAACAACTAGAGCTACAACAAGCAAGAGCTAAGTACACAAACTAATTGGTCGACAATGAATAGTCCAAGCATGAGTCTCTAGGTTATAGACAACAGGAATTAGATCTCCTCATGAAAGTCAAGGTGGACAAGAAGAGACTCTGCCACTAGTCCCAGTAGCCTCTATAGCTCTAGCAGTAGAGGCCCCTGCACAAGCATGTCCAAGAACTACCTTATCCTCTAAAACAAACTCATCAAAAGAAAAAGAAGTGGTATTCACATCGCCAAAATCACCAAGATCCTCAGGAATATGAGAGAAGTCTATAATTTTCGCACTCCATAAAATAATAACAGAAGAAAAGCAGTCTAAAAAATTCAAAAAAGGGCTCCAAAAAGGTCATAAAATAGGTAAAAATCACCTTGAACTCAAAAATGAGTTCATTTTATAAGCATTGGACACACCTCAGAGCACGTGACCATGCACCCAGCACGTGATCATGCGCCCCAAACATGTGATCACACACCCCAAACATATGATCACGTGCCCTTTTGAGCCTCACACACTCCGAGACTCACACACGCACACACCGAGACCCCCGCACATCCATTCCTAGGGTCCCAAATTTGTATTTTACCAAAAGAACGCATGAAAAACATGCATGAATCGCACAAACATGAGCATTGCATGTTTTGGGACACTGCATGTGACATCACTGTCTCAGAAAGTCATATCATTGAAAAAAATAAAATATTGAAAACACAAGCATGCCACATATGCAATTATTACAATCAACACATCATAAAATCATGCTCGAAACACAATGAATGATGACATCATCACTACTTAGTAGTATTTTTAATCACTTAGAAGCATCTCATCTGCTTAGGAGCATTTTGCACTTGCTTAGAAGCATCTCATCTGCTTAGGAGCATTTTTCATCTGCTTAGAAGCATCGCATCCGCTTAGTAGCATCTCATTCACTTAGAAGCATTTCATTGCTTAAAAGCATTTTCTCTACTTAAAAACATCATTCCATCTGCTTAGAAGCATTCATCTGCTTAGAAGCATTTCATTGCTTAGAAGCGATCAATCTGCTTAAGAGCATTTTCTCTACTTAGAAGCATCATTCCATTTGCTTAGAAGCATTTCATTGCTTAGAAGCACTCTATCTGCTTAGAAGCATTTTCTCTGCTTAGAAGCATCACATCTGCTTAAAAGCATTTGCATTGATACCTAAGGAGGTTATGAAAGCATCATCTTACCTCACCTGAGAGAATGGCAAAGTGCATAAACAAGTGGTGACTCCGTCAACCAAATGAAACAACATTAACAAGCGATAAGCCTGAGGTCAAGAGACTAAACGACATACCATTAGGTAAGTACCTCTTTCCAAAACTGTTTTTACATCTCTGCATTTGCTTCACGAGTATTGACATCAATATTAGAGTACTATGCAACACACATAAAGTAGGGGGCAACTGTCATACATCAAATTTTGACTGTCCCCAAAAATAGGTCCAGTGATGAAAACATCTCTCCGAATATGATAAGTGTCTGTTCATTTGTACCACCTCTAAAGCGTGTCGAGAATCTAAAAAGCATGAACCGAAAAAAATCAGCTACTAAATCATTAAGTCATACCCTAATTTTACGAATTATGAATTATCAGAATAATTATTAGCTAATTTTGAGGAACCGTCGCTCAAAACGTGCAACTCGTCAGACCGGTATTCACCTCGTGAGACTGGAGTTAAACTTCGTGAAAATTGAAAGTTGATTTTGACAAAATGGATGTCAGAAACACATCCGTAAGCCCATAAAACTTTTGAAAGTGACCCCAAAATAGTGCGCATAACCTGAGTAGTAGCGCGTGAGCATGAAGCCGGTTTTGACACGTCTGGAAGGTCCAAAAACCTCAAAAAACACCCTTGAAATAGCATGATCGAAGCCTAGGAAGGCCGCGTGACGCGTGCAAAAGCGCGTGATCACGCGGTTGAGCGCATGATCACGCACTAGAACGTGTGATCACGCGGTTGAGCGCATGATCACGCACTAGAACGTGTGATCACGTGTTCCAAGGGCATGATCATGCACCCCAGGCACATGATCACTCGCATTTTCACTATTTTTCACACATTTTTGGCACATTTCCCTATAAATAGAGGTCCTTACCTCCTATTTTGACAAGGCTAGAGCCTAGGAGCAAAGGTTAGAGCTAAGGAGGAAAAGGCAAGAGCCTAGAAAGCAACGACCAGAGCCGAGGTAAGAGCTAGAGAAAAAAAGAGGCAAGAGCCACACACACATTGAAACACTGTCGAATTAAAGGCTTAAGAGCTCGAATCCATACACCTTTAGCCTACTTTCTACATTTTTTGTAGGATTTTAAACCACCTTCACACCAAACCCACCCTCATCTTTGTCAAAGGATGCTTCAAAGGTATACGAATTCACATTTTACATGTCATTTTCAACCTCTCGACGAGGAAAGCTTGAAAATCTCTCAAAGCTAAAGCCTTAAAAACATAAAAAAAGCTCAGTCGAATCTGAGGACCAAACAATCATTTTGCACGTTTATTTTATCGCCGCCAACAGTTGAGAAATTATTGTGATTGTGTGATGAGACTGACAATTTGCATGCTGATTGAATAATCTCTACTTGGTTTGCTCATAATTAACTGTCATTTTGCATCAATATGCATTCAATAAACACGAAAGCTTTTTATCTAAGCTAAAGCTTTGATATCATGGTCCAATGATGCAATCATCATTGTTTATTATTTATCTTATCATTTAGAAGTGCTTCATAATAATCCCTGCTAGAGCATAAACTACGTGCATCTGTTTAATCATTCATGATGCATCAATCATCTTTATTGTCCGAGTGGATGAATAAATAGAATTGCACATAGTTGTGTTAACCTCTGTTTTGCAGGTGTATTCTAGATTAGGACTAGATTTACATTTTCACACTTTTTCTCTTTCATATGTATTTACTAGGAAGGCCTTGTAAATAATTATGCTGAATTTCTCGCACTTTTTGCTATTATCAATGTGCTTGTGTGAATGCATATATATTAACTATCATTACCAAAACTAGGGTGTTGCGGTAGCCACGTATTAAGTATTAAAATAAGAAATAGTCAAAAAGTATATGAGATCTCCCGGGCTCAGAATCTCTGCTAGGGACGATACTCATTGAGTGACCCAATGTCGTCCCTTTCATCTTTTCCTGATTTTCTAAAAATCAGGTGGCGACTCCAAACACAAAAGTGTCTCGCATCCCCCCGAGACCAAACATTTGTCCCTGTCCTGTAAACGAAATGGATGTCCCATTCGACAAAGTTTCCATGTCCCTCGAAACTAACTCGATCGCTCATAGCTATGTATAAATTAATTTTAATTAATATAAGTGGACTAATGTCTAAATTAACTACGAGGGCCTAAATGCATTCTAGTCCAAATCTAATTAATTATGGACCTAAAATACATTTTAATTATTTAAACCTAAAATTAATTAATTGGGCCTATTAAATTAGACTTAAAATTAAATGAACCTAGGTACTAATTAAATGGGCCTAATAAATTAACTAAACCTAAATTAACTTATTTACAAATCTAAACAAATAAAATAAAATGGGCTTAATTAAAAGAAACTTAATTTATTTAACATGGGCCTAAAATATATTAATTAGCAAATTATTAACAAATAAAATAATTAACAAGCAATCCCAATTCTTTTCACTTAAATCTAATTCTATTTTAATTAAAAAATCCTAATTTTAATATCGATGCCATTGATTTTAATTGAATTATCCAATTGAAACCCTAATTTTACTAACCAGTTAATCAAACAAAAAATAAAATACATGATTTTCCATTATTCTCACTATTGGGGCTATTACAAAAATCTACTGAAAATAAAATAAAAAAATTAGTACAACCCAAAATCAAATAAAAAAATACATAAATAAAAAATAATACAAAATGAATAAAACATGTGAACTAAAAAAATATAAGTTTGGTTCATGGCCTTCATCATGGATTTTCCATGGATTGGTATTGGTTCAATCACGTGACTTCTGCAGAGTACAGGTTACTCCCATCCATCATGAAAGACAAAAATAAACAAATATATATATATATATATAGTGATCACCCTTGATAGAAGAGTCTGTAGTTTTTATTTTTGTTTGTGAGTTTAGTTTATTTGGATCTGTTTAATGGTAAAGACATAAAATAATATGTGAAAATAAAAGAGAGAACGATTTACAGGTTACTCCCATCCATCATGAAAGACAAAAATAAACAAATATATATATATATATATATATATATATGATGCAGTATTGATTTCCCTCAAAAGGTGATTACCCTTGATAAAAAAGTCTATAGTTTTTATTTTTGTTTATGAGTTTAGTTTATTTGGATCTGATTAACGGTAAAGACCTAAAATAATACATGAAAATAAAAGAGAGAACGATGTTTTTAGCTCATAGCTAAAATTAGAAAGGACAGAGAAGAAAATTAAAAGCCCGGAGCCTCTCCTTGTGAAAAGAAAATTTTCTATTTATAAAAAATACGTCTTGTAACCCTAAGTTGGGTACGTGATAATACCTATTTATTTTTTTATTTATCTAATAAAACAACATATTTATCAAATAAAATCATATAATAACCAATCAAAATAATAAATAAATAAAATAATAATAATAATAATATAAAATATTACGGAATGAGCAATCGAAAATATGGATTTTCGACTGGAACTTTATATTTTCTGTCAAAAATATAGATTTTCGATCGAAAACCTACATTTCCGTCAGAAATGAAGATGAATAAATGGCCATTTGGCCAAATTAATAATTCTTGGCAACTTCGGCCCATTTTTTATTTATTATTTATTTTTTTTCTTTTTTCTCTTTTGAAAATTTTATTTTCAGTTAATTTTTTTTGAAAATTTATTTTAAAAAATAATAATAAATGAGTAAATAAATAAAATTTAAAAATAGGTCCTAAAAATTTTACAATTTAACCCAAAACCAATAAATCTAATTTCACAGGCAATTTTGATCATTGGATCCTCTATCACATCCTTGTATCTAATATTCCAAAATTAGGTGTTTACAATTGCCACTCTTTGTCACAGTTTGTGTAACAAAATGTAGCAAACTTTTATAAACACTCAATTTTGAATTAGAGTTTAGGGACACTTACTTGACGTATTACACTTTTATAACACTGAATCGTGCGGCGTTGCTTTCGTCATTCCACGATGTAACTGCAGACTTTAGATAGTTGATCTGCAATGCCTTAGTTGTTGTGCGACGTTAAGGAAGATGTGCTTTGTAGTCAATAAGTGGCGTTAAGCAAGATGTACTACGTAGCTTGCTTGTGCTTATCAAGCAAAATGTGCTATGTAATCAATATGTGGCATTAAGCAAGTTACGCTATAACGTTGAGCAAAATGTGCTATGTGGCATCAGGAAAAATGTGTCATGTGGTCGCATTGAGCAAAATGTGCTATATGACCAATACGTGGTGTTAGACAAAATGTACTATTAAGCAAAATATGTTATATGACCAAAATGTGGCGTTAGGAAAAATGTGCCACATTAAGCAAAATGTGCTATATGACTAAAATGTGGTGTTAGAAAAAATGGGCTACATTAAACAAAGTGTGCTATATGACCAAACTATGGTATTAGGAAAAATGTGCTTATAGATGGCGGGGTTTAACACACGTCCAAGATTTTAGCAACTGCGATACTATTTGGGTTCAGAACTCTTGGGAACACACTAACTATATTAGAAAGACTTGGCATGGAGATGAGGAGTAGTAACCTAGGGTGATAATTGGGACAACTTTCGAAAGTGGTGGTAACTCAATTCCCTTAAAGAGAGTTAGCACCACACCGAGAGGATTCTAAGTACAAAATACTAACTTATTTCAGTCTCGTGTTCGTTTAGAATTACTTTATGAATTACTATTTTATTCTCTATTTACATGCAATTCATATTAAACCCTTATTTTATAATTAACTCTAAGGCAACTAGTCAATGAAAAGCATACAAACAATGCATTCATTTAAGCTCATAATCCCTAAATTAGTCTAATCTACAACATTTTAACTAAAGTGAGCCTAAGAGCTAATAGGCCTAATTCCTACTTAATTTTACTTTAAATGAGCCTAACTATGTTTATTTTAATTTTAAAGAAAATGAGCCTAAGTCTACAAATTATGAAGTAATTAAATTAGTGGGCCTAATTCTACATGTTTTAATTCTAAAGGAGCCTAATTCTACAAATTATGAAAAAGCTTAAATTAATTTGCTAAGTCTAAATCAATTTTAATTAATCTAAGTAGGCTTATGTCTATATTAACTAAATGGGCCTAGATTATAATCTAAACTAGAATCTAATCAAATTATGGGCCTAAATTTATTTTAATTAATCTAAACCTAAATTAATTATCTTATTAATTAATGGGCTAAAAAGGTGGGTCTAAAAATTAAGTTAATTCTAAACCTATTAAACTAAACCATATGAGCGACTAGCGACTAAATACTCCTTTTCACCCCTTAACTTTACCCTTTTGGTCTATTGTACCCCTCAACTTTCAAATTCGCCTATTGCACATCTCAACTTCTATTTTATGCCTATATCACCCATGATTCAGAGCATTAGAGAGCGTGTATAGAACCTGTGCTGACGTGTCAAATATAATGCCAACATGGACATATTTCAGTAGGTTGAATGCTACCTTTCACCCCTCAACTTTCAAAAATTACCTATCGCACATCTCAACTTCTATTTTATGCCTATATGGGTGCTACAATGACAGACGTGCATGAATTTGTTTGACAATCACTTATCCACACTGGTAATGCATATGTTTAATAGAAAATAAGAATGTTAAATCATGTGTGATATAGGCACAAAATAGAAGTTAAGATTTACTATATGCAAATTTGAAAGTTGAGGGATGCAATAAATGAAAAGAGTAAAGTTCAAGGGTGAAAAGGAGCATTCGGCCCCCTATGTACCTATTATTATGAGCTTTAAAAAATAAAATAAAAAACACAATTAAATGAATGGGCCAAATATGATAATTAAAAAAGAGCCCAAACTATAACAATAAATAAAAATAAACTTCCTGTGTTCTTAATCTAACTTTTTTTCAGGAAACCTTAATTAAACTACTGCCTCTATGGATTTTAATTAGGGTTACCAATTGAACCTAATTTATTAATCCATTTTATAGAAAATAAAAAACACAGAAAAGTAAATATCCACTATTTTCCACTACCGGGGCTATTATAGCATCTATGTGAAAATTAAATAAATTATACAACCTAAAAGCCAAATAAATTTAAAATAAAACTACCAACAAAATACATAAATAAACAAAAATAATATAGAAACCCTAAAAACTACGTAAAATTAAGTGGTGGTTTGGAATCATAGCTTGTCTCAAATGCCTTCACAGGTTTGACTTAGTTCAACCACGCTCATTCCATTAGTTTAGGGTCACTCCCACCATGGCCATCAACATAAAGAAAACAAAGTAATAAAAAAATGATTAGAATGAATCTAACAATAAAATTAAAAATTAAAAAAAAAAGTAAAACCAAACAAAAGAAAATAAGAAGAAATGGATGATGTGTGGATGTAGTATTGATTGCTCCTCAGAGTTGTTTAGTTCACCATGTGAATAGAGTCTGCAGAGTTAATTATTTCGATCTCAAACTTAATTGTCTTTAAAAGATTTTTTTAGAAGACCAAAAGAACGTAGAATCAAAAGACACAAAACTTAAAGAAAATAATTTTTTTGTGAAGTCTCTCTTTCTGCCTCCTAAACTCTTCTTTCCCTCCTATGTAAAAAAAAGTGCTTTTTATAAATAAAAAAGAGTAACCTCTTGTGATTTAATAATCATGGGAGATAAAAAAGATATTTTTCTTGATAACACCTGATAATACATGATTATCAGGATGATTATTACACAAAAATCATTTTATTTTTATTATTTTTTTACTTGTTATTATTTTTTCCACCAATGAAAATTAAGATATATATTTTTATTTTTTGAAAAATTTAAAGAACGGAGCCAATCAAGATTGTCCAGTTCCGACGAAATTTGTTTATTTTTGATCGAAATTATACATTTTTAATTAGAAATGTGCAAGTTCGATGAACAAAAAATGTGTAATTTTGGTCAGAATTTATTACTTTCGACCTTTCTTCCAGTTTTTCTTTCAATTATAAGTTGACCCACAAAAGAATATAAAAGTTTGCAATTAGGTTCTTAAAAGGCTACAATCAAGTCATAAGATTCAAAAATCAAAATATAAAGACCTATTTGTAACAAACTATGATCATCAAATCCTCTGTCGTATCCACGCTCTAATCATTACAAAATTGGGTGTTTATAGTTGCCCCTCTTTGTTGCTGTTTGCTTAATAAATTGCGGCAAAGCTAATAAGCTCAAACTTTCAGTTTAAAGAGTTAGGATACTTACCAACTTACGTTGAGGCTCTTGTTTATAGTCAACTGCAGATTCCTAATAGGTGCTCTTATTGCTTTGCAACATCAAGTAAAATGTTATAGCTACTGTGTAGCATTTAACAAATGACATTATAGTTCCTATGGAACGTCTAGTGAATTGTGTCATAGTTCTTGTGGAACTTCTAGTGAATTGTGTCATAGTTCTTGTGGAACGTCTAGAGAGTGAAAGTGCTATAACTACTGTGTAGTGTCTAGTAAATTATGTTTGAGTGTGCTATAGATCCTATGGAGCGTCTAGCAAATCATGTTATAACTAATGTGTAATGTCTAGCAAATTAAGTTTGAGTTTAAATTTGTTATAGCTACTGTGAATTTGAGTGTGAATTTGTATTTGTATTTGTTATAGCTAATGTGTAGCGTCTAATAAAGTGAATCTAAATTTTTTTACAATTTTGCAATGTACGCAAATGCAGAAATTGAATTTTCTTGAATTCTCTGCTGACTGATTTTGAAATTTTTCTTGATTGATTATAAATTTGTGCTGATAATTTAATAATTTTGTAAATTATTAAATTATATATGTGACAATGTTTTTTTTTTGGAATTAATTCCAAATTGAACTGCAATTTAGGAATTAATTCCAAATTGAACTGCAATTTAGGACTAAATTCCAAGAAAACTTGAGGACTAAAATAGATATTTGCCACTTTACTTATACTTACCTCACTTTACCTTTCACTTTCATTCTTTTCTTTTCCCGACTCTTCTTCTTGTCTTTTTCTTTTTTTTATTCTATTTTTTCTCAATTAATTGATTATTTAATGTCTGATTTTCAATCCGTCTGATCCTATGGCTCACCTGTCACGTGTTCTTCATGCGAGTACCTTTGCTTCATCAGATCCACCCCTTAGGGCCCCATATTTTCCACAAAGCAGTTTAGGACTTCGTGATGGTGAAGTTGTCCTTCCATTGACCTGTCTGGTCCTGGACCGGTGTTCAAACGCTAGCGATAAGGTACACGTTTGTTTCTGTACTTTTATCCTGCAAAATTTAATTTAATTTTATCTAATTAGTGATTAAAATTAGACTGGGTAATGCAAAACTGGACTGATATGCATGTGAATTAAAAGGAAAAATGATTTTATACACAAAATTATTACTAAAATAATAATAATTATTGTTTAGTAAAAATAAAATTGCATTTTGCATGTCTGATCCAGTTCTGGTCGAAAATCTGGAATTCCGATCAAAATTATGGATTTTCTATTGGAAATCTATAATTTTTATTAGAATTATGGATTTTCGGTAGAAAATCTATAATTCTAATTGGAATTCTAGATTTTCGATCCAATTTTTTGATTGAAATTTTAATTTCTCACTTACACATTATTTTTTAATTATTTTTAAAATTAAATAAAAGTAATTAGAAAATGTAGATAAAAAATAACAATAAGTAAAATGAAAATTATTCAAATCACAAAGAAGGTAATCATGTCCTTTTTTTTGAATTTCATTCAAAAACCACTGAAATTCTTGGGCTATTTTCGTTTGGCTCAAGAGCTTTTCCATGGTCTGTCTGAGCATGTGACTTGGTATATCTTGGCATCCAGGTTTAGGTGTTTCATCACTACTCTTCCGACCTCATGAAGCAGGTTTGACCACCAGTCTTTATTTGCCTTGTTAGAGAGATGGATGGATACCACCCACACCTTCCACACTCTTGTAGGGGAGCTGACTATTTCCTTAATGAGCTTTTCCATCATCATTGGAATTGTTTTTGGAGGCACCCCAGTTCTTTTTTACATTAGCTATTGTACCTTGCTGAGGACGCAAAGAGTATATCCATGACTTGCTTGGATTCATCCCCACATAGAAGAATAGGAAGAATGTTCCGCTATTTTCTCTTGTGCAGGGATTTAGTCGACTACTAACCACTACTCCTCACCAGATCATCCAGAAGGTGAGGTTTTTTCTCCTGATACTATTAAGCATCACTCTCTTCTATGAGATTTATCATGGGGTTAACATCATACTTCTCGGTCCACTTCGAGACCTGGATCGAGTTGCTACCTTCAACTGGATGCTACAGCTCTTGCTTATCTCTATTACTGGCTAGATACTATTTTCAGGGATGCTATCACTATGTGCAACTTTTAGCATGTCCTATATATATGTTCTCTCTTTCCATTTTGTTCCTCCTTATGTGTGACTCCTTTGCTTTATTTTGCTGACTTTTTCTTCTTTTCTTAGATTTGGAGCATAGAGGTTCGACCGATCTACGTTTTAATGCTATCAGGCTCGACAAAAGTTTTCCTTTGATACAAATATGGGGCTCTTCTCACCTTTTTAGTCTCAAGTTTAACCTTCATACCTTTTGAGAACAACTTAACACCTTGGAGTAGGATCTGGTAAGATAAGTACATATTAAAATTTCATCAACTATAAAAGTTGCATGAAATGTATCTAATTGAACTTTTGAATTATAGATTAAGTTTGATTAGCTTGGAGATGATGAAAATATTTAGCAGTATGATTTCATGACTGCTGATGTGAGACTTGAGATTCTGAGAGTTTTGCTTCCTGGATATAACTGTAAGATGTGGTATTTGGGTGAGCGTGTGTATCACTGGCATGCAAGACCTTCACATCGATGTGTTCCTTGTCCTTTACCACTCTCAATGTTATAGAGTTCTAACATATTTGGTCAAGAGTTGAAGGAGGCCTTGTAAGGTTATGATGCCTCGACTTTACTTAAGCATTCTCAAGATTACTAGAGATACATTGAGGAGCATCTTCAGGAGCAGGTTCTTACTGATTTGTCTGAGGTGTGTTCTTCATCATTCTCTCCCTTATCACTTGTTCACAACATTTATCATCTTTTAGCTTTTTATAGTTAGATGGAGTGGATGCTCCTACTGCTACAACCATTATTGATAAGACTATAGAGTCACATAATGAGAGGATTGAGCCTGAGCCCTATGCTCAGTACGTTGGGACTACCCAAGGTATCGCTTATACGAGTGCTACTCTTGGTGATATCTCATTTTTGGATAGATCTATGCACTATTGGGCTCCCGCTGTCTAGAGTCCTGTCGAGCATCATATGTACTTTAATGATGTCATACTTCCTAATTTCACTCCTCCAGATGCTTCTTATATGAGTACAACTGATTACTTTTACCTGTATACACTAAAATACTTATTGCTAATGTTAGTAATTTTTTCATCCTAGGATCCCCGGACACAAGCAAAGTTCTTGTACAGTCTTGCCTCATCTTAGAGGTTATTCACTATGCAGGTCACAGATGGCTGGTGAGCAAGTCTACAGCAAACATGCAAATGTATAAATGTTATGCACAATATGCATGATTCTAACTATCTTTTGACGTAATAGAGTTATGCTAGTGACTTGGAGCATAACAACAAGATGCTTCGTCAACAACTCATAGGCTTGAGCTTTGGTCATTACTGTGCTGCGACTTCAACTACCAAAGCTCCTAATACTACTCATCAGACAGTTGATACCACTCATCAGACAGATGACCCGATTAAAGGATAGAGCCCTTGGCCAAATGTTGGAGCTCAGGATGACTGAGTGCATTATGGACTAACTATTTACTTTGCTTTGCTATTTATTGACAGACTTGTACCCTACTTTTTACTTCCTCTGAGTTCTGTACAGCTTCGTGTACGCCCATGTAGTATCATATTACTATTTTGCCTCCAAGTGAATTTATTTTAAACCCCTTTCTCTTTGAATCAATTTCTAGTTAATGAATAAACAAATAAAAGAAATAGAATAAAAATACAAAATAAATAAATAAAGATTTTTTTTAAAATATTTGATTGAAGAAAGAGAATTTTGATCAAAAAATTGTATTTTCAATCAGAAATATGTATTTCCAATCGGAAATACATATTTCTAATTGGATTTCTAATTTTCCTACCCGTTTTTTTTTATTTTTTAATTTCTATTATTATTATTATTATGATTATTTATATCAATTTTCTAATTCCTTTTATTTAATTATTTACTTATCTTTATCTTATGTCTTATTTTTATTTATTTATCAACTCTAATTTGATTCAAACTCCTTTATTAAATAGAATTCTTATCCGTTCCAAATTTGTCTTTTGTCTCTATATAAATATATAAAGGGGCTTATTTCTTCTATTCTTTTTCTCCACACTTCCATCATGACTCAAGCCTCCCTTTCGCTAATCAAGAAATTTCTCAGGAGCCTCAATGGTGATGATTGGAACCTCCTCCTCCCTTTTCATGTCAAACCCTTAAAATCTCTTTAACACCTTAAGATAGATAACACTTTCCTACACATTGTCGCTACCTTTTATGATTCCAAAGACTATGTCTTCATATTTAATGGTCAAAAGTTGTGTCCATTGATTGAGGAATTTGTTACTACCTTAGGATGCTCGATGGACTCAATTGCTATAATTGCTACTATTGAACTTGACATACAGTTTCTTGGCAAATTAGTCACATTCTTTTACATGCCCCCAGATGACATCTATTTGTATGCCCATAATGTTAAGACCATTACTTTGTCCTCCCTGATCATTACTTATGTGACTAAAGATAAGAATAATGTTGTTTGGGTTAGAACTATTTCCTTCTACCTCTATGCTTAGTTTCTAGTAGTTCCTTCTTATGGGGATGTCAATACAAGGATCATGAGCATTCTAGAGTAAGTAAAAGCTGGAGTCAACCCTATGCCTGTCATTCTTGTTGAAAGTATCATTGGGTTGGATAATTTCAAGGCTTAGAATCATCTTTTAAGTAGTTTACTTCTCCTTCAAGTATGAAACCAAAATCTTTCTTTTATTTATTTTTATTTTTATGCCTTTATTTTTTCCTAAACCATTTTTTGGGTTTTCAACTTAGCAGGGTTGCCCTGACTTTTGCCTAAGTCGCCCTTTCAGGTTTTCAACTTAGTAGGCCTACCCTAACTTTTGCCTAAGTTGCCCTTTCGGGTTTTCAACTTAGTAGGCTTGCCCTCACTTTTGCCTAAGCTGCCCTTTCGGGTTTTCAACTAGTAGGCTTATTATTTTACTATTTTCTTCTTTCTTTTTCTTTTTTTATTTTATTTTATTTATTTTCTTTTTCTTTCTTTCTCAGATTTGGTTACACAAGAAACTGAGTTTGCTTGCTACTCTAACTAATCCTTTGATCTATCAGCCTCATCAATTACAGTCGCATCCTTTGAAGATAAAGGACAAGCACTATGTAGATCACTAGGTGGATTGGTTGAAGGGCATTGCAGACACTGAGATCACATGGACCTGTCCTTGGTGGAAATTGATGTTTGTGACTATCAACCTGTATGATCATTGTGTTCCTATCCCTGGGCTACACTTTTTAACCTTCTTTTCCCTTTTACTCATTTGTCGTCAGTACGGACGCCTCAGTTCATTGTCATTGTTTCAACTAACTTTAAAGGTTTTCCCTTAAGATAGGACCTCTTGGACAAGGTGAAGAGCTTGTGGCCTCAAAGGACTCTTAAGCAAAACCTGAATTTGGATGTTGATTTGATGACTGATGATAGTTACAAGGCCTAGGTTACCATGCAAATTACAAAACCACTAGGATTTTCTAAATACAATAAGACTCAGGTGTTACGAAATGAATCTCAAAAGAAGAAACAAAGATGTAGCTAAAAAAAGTGATCTTATAGATATGATTTTTAGGCTTTTGTGTTTTATTAGTTTCCTTTAAAGCACTTATGCATTATAATAAAGATAGGACATGCAACATTTGAACAGAAATTCAAATTCAAATTGATTAATTCATTAAGGCAAAAATGAGTAAATTTGTTACATCATCTGACATAACTCCTGTTATTAGATAGTCCTTTCAAATTTTCTAACTGAATATTTTTCTGTCACTATCATTCCCTAATTTTTTCCTAACTAGCCCTTTATGGGTTTTTTAATCAGCAAGACCACTCTTTTTTATTTTATTACATTTCCCTAATTTTTGCTTGCTACCCCTTTATGACTTTTTTGAATAGCGGGAATGTCCTATTTTTTGCTTGACTAGCCTTTTCAAGTTTTTTAGTCAACGAACTTTTATTTCTTTATTCCACTTTTACTTTTAAAGGTAGTACTTCTTAAGGTAATCCAGGTTGACCAGTTTTATGAATTCATTCCCTTCTAAATATGATATCTTTGCAGCTCCTTTAGGTATAACCATTTTAACTAAGTACAGTCCTTCCTAATTTGGTTTGAATTTTCCTCTTGGGTGAAATACCATCACCCTTGACTGTTTTAACACCATATCTCTTACTTTTATCTTTTCAAGCTTAATTTTCTTGTTGAATGACCTAACTATCCTCTTTTGATACATATAAGTATGAAATAGAGCATCTATCATTTTCTCACCCATAGATATAAGATGATCATATCTTTTTTGCGCCTATTCACTTTTTGGAATTCTCGCTTCCGTAACTACCCTTATGAATTTAATCTCTATCTCTATAGGCAGAACTGCTTGACATTCATACACTAGTGAGAACATTTTGCCTGTTGCAATTCGTGCTATAGTCTTGTACCCCCATAAGGCAAGAGGGAGATATTACCAATCCTTGTACGTTTTAACCATTTTAGAGAGGATTTTCTTGACGTTCTTGTTAGTTGCTTCCAATGCTCCATTGGCCTGAGGTCGATAAGGAGAAGACTTATGATGCTGCTGCTCAATCTAATATTTTTGTAATAAATCAGTGGTCTCTGCTTGAAACTAAACCCCATTATCTATCACCACATGATGTGAGACTCCATATCTATAAATAAGATTCTTCTTTATGAACCTTGCCATCTATTTTGTTGTTAGCATACTAAAAGACTCTACCTCTATCCATTTAGAGAAATAACCAATCACCATTAAAATGTACTTATGTCCACTTAATGTAGTCGGCCTTATTTATCCTATTATATTTATCCCCTATGCTATGAAAGGCCAAGGAAATGATAAACTGTTTAGCATCGTAAGAGGTAAATGATTAAGATTCCCATGTATTTGGCACTAGTGACATTGTCTCACTACTTTGATGCAATCCCTTTTCATACTCATCCAGCGGTACCGTTGTTGAATGATTTTCTTTACTAAGATGATCCCATTCATATGAGAGCCACAAACCCCTGCATGGATTTCTTTCATCACTTCTTTTGCCTCTTCCTTCTTGAGGCATCTCAATTGTGTTCCATTTGGCATTCTTTTGTATAATACCCCATCATGACTTATACAATTATGTGCAAGAACATAAAGGGCATATATTTCCTTTGAAGATGCATCCTCAGGATATTTCCTTTCTTTAATGAATCTCTAGATGTCATAAAACCATGGCTTCTCTTCTGGCCCTATCTAAATACTTACAAGTTTCTCACCACCACAACACGGAGTTTTGAACTTCACAATCACTAAAGGTTTCATTGTTAGCCCAATTTGATTATCCAAAATTGAAGAGAGTGTTGCCAATGCATCTGCCATTTAATTCTCATCTCTTAATAAATGTATAAAGAGAAATTTAGTAAAGTTTTGCATTAGAGTTTTCAAATAGTAAATGTAAGGCTTTAACTTTTCTTCTTTCACTTCCCACTCTTCGTTAGATTGACTGACAACTAATAATGAATCTTCATAAACAAATAACTTCTTTTCCTCGATTGCTAGAGTTACTTCTACCCCATAAATACATGCTTTATTCACAACTATATTATTTGTGACCTTGAAATCATGTTTTTTAGCCATCAGAATAGTTTCCCCTTCTCATGTGATCGGAATTACTTCTAATCTAGCTCTCTTATTATTTACAGCTCCATTGAAGTAAAGCTTCAACTCTCGATGTTCTATTACTGCTAAGTTCTCATATGAAAATTCTAGATACCACGGTTTATCTCCATATACTGCATTCCAAGCCAAAAACTTTGTAATTACCCTACCCTTGATGACTTTTATAGTGATGTACTCTATATCAAATTCTATTAAGAGTACAAACTATTGTGACATTCTCCCAGTCAAAGCGGGTGCTTGAAACAAGTACCTTAAAGGATATATCTTTGAAATGGCTTGTACTTTATATGATTGGAAATAATGCCTCAATTTCTTTATGTCCCAAATCATGACTAAACATGCCTTTTCGACTAAATTATAGTAAAAACATCCTGCTGAGGTAGTATATTGCATGTTCTATCCCATCCGGTCCCTCTTATGCCAACATTGCCCCCATCGCCTTCTCCTCTAAAGCTAAATACAAAATCAATGGTTTACCTTGTCTTGGTGGTTTCAAAATATATTGAATAATTAGGTATTCCTTGATTCTATCAAATGCTTTTTGACACTCTTCATTCTGGCTAAGAACTTATGGATTAATTAGGTATTCATTGAGACTCATGTTGTATTTCTCTATTTTAGCTAATAACTTGTTTAAGGCCTCAAAATGTCCCTCTCTTATTTTTGACTTGACCATCATATCATCCATGTACACCTATACTTCTTTGTGCATCATGTCATGAAATAAAGCGATTACTACTCTTTGACAGGTAGCTCCTGCGTTCTTCAGTCCAAAGGGCATCACTTTATAGTAATATGATCCCCATTTTGTAATAAAGGTGATCTTGATCTTGTCAATAACTGCCTTCATCATTTGGTTATAACCTGAAAATCCATCCATAAATGAACACATTGCGCTCGACGTTACACTATCAACAATCACATCAATATAGGAAAGAAAATCAACATTTAGACATTGTAGACGGCGGGGTTTAGCGCGCGCCCAAGATTATTGCAACCGCGACACTGTTTGAGCTCAGGGCTCTAGGGAACACACTAATCACTGTCACAAAGACATGGCATGGAGATGAGGAGTCGCCACCTAGGGTAATAACTGGGACAAATTGAAAGTGGTGGTAACTCGATTCTCTAATACAAGCTAGCACCACAACCAGGAGTTCTGGATACGGAATACCAACTTCTTTTAGTCTTGTATTCATTTAGATTTATTTTATTAATTATTGTCTTATTCCCTAATTACATGCAAT
>CATIWM010498227.1:0-23018 GCA_949671775.1 Mallotus repandus
ATATATATATATATATATATATATATATATATATATATATATATATAATCATTTTAGGTGCTTCTATGCAAGTTCGTTTGAGTTTTCAGATTAAGTGCTTTATATATATGTGTAATTTCAATGTAGTATTCATTTAATTACTAGTAGGTCCCTCAATATTTTTTTTACTTCTATAAATATTGCAATCTAATGAATATATCCATACAAAAGCACAAGGTGAGTGCTTATCCTGACAGAGCTGCTTTTCTTGTTTTTAACCCTTGCATGTCTCCTTTGGACAGTACAGTACTGCATGTTGTATGTGGGAAGTCTATTTTTTAGATGATTTTCTACAAATTTGAGCTTTAATATCAACTGATTCATTTATTGTCTACTATATTATAATGCATTTTTAGAAGATTTTGCTAACTAATTTAATCGTGTCATTTCAGTACTTAATTTACATTGTTTTTTAGAGATTTTCGATTTTGTTCTTATGTTTCTATTCTCTCCAGGTTTTTTTATCTGTCTTGTTTTGGTTTAGTTATGGGTGCATGGGGGTGAATCTGCTGATTCGAGTTAGTTGCCAAAATAAGATGGATTTTTCCTTGATTAATATTAATAAAATAAAGAGCTTGATTATCAAAAAAAAATTACGTTGGTTTTTTATAGTAAAAATATCTAAAAAAAATCTCAAAAGCGAGTCTATGATTGAAATGTTTTTGCACTATCACTTCATTATCATCTCCCAGTTCATGTAAAGATCAGCAAATGTGGATCCACTATTGACTCTTAACTCAATAAACAAGCAGCTAGTCAGCAGGAGAAGACAGGCAAAATGCTCAGAATGTTAGCAGTATCATGCGAGTGATTTCCAACAGAGTATTTCGAAATTTTTTCTGGCTATGTTACACATTAACATGATATATAGTATGTGTAAACATTCTTCAATGTCTCTAGGAATTTCCAAAGTCAAAGCTTTAACAAGCCATATATAGCAGAAATAATAATGGAAGATGTTGTCACAGATCATAATGTAAAGTAATGAAACTCATATTTGGTAGGAGCTAATCAGCTTGCTTTAATTAGCATAACTAGCATAAGAGAATTTCATCAAATTCTTAATTTGTTGCCAGTAAGGGTGCAGTCAAGTGGTAACTCCTCTCCGATGACATCTTAAGATGCAAGGTTCAATTTCTATTGACGTCAATTTAAAGGGGATGACTGCCCTCTGTTATGCAGTCTATCGAAGTTGAGGTCATATGACCTCTCTGTAAGCCAAAAAAAAATCTTAATTTGTAAAGAAACGTGAAGATGTCGCAGAAGAATTTGAGGATCTCCATATCCTTATGAAGTCAAATATCCAAAGCATCATTGCTGAACTTATTGATTGTGATGTGGGAAGCATTTAAAATTTTCATGCTTCGTAATCTTTTGGTGCAATTTGAGAATTCATTGCTTACTAAGCAACCAAGATATATTCATATCAAGGGCATTAATCTTTGGTATCAACTAGCTGATTACTGCTGTGAATCTCAGATGAAAACAAGATGAATTGAAGAAACTAGATATCATTGTAAGCTTGAAAAAATTTTCTGCTGTACAGGAAGCAACTAATGCAAGTATTCTACGTGAGTTCTTGTATTAATTAATGAGTACAAAAGAATAAACCAATGTAAGTATCAGTTTTCTTTAAGTACTCTCAGTGCTAGGAAAACTAAGAATTTTATGCAATTCTTCAGGTCGACAAGGGACAGCAAGAGCTCCACTGTGCTTGAATCCATACTCCTCAGCAGCCAGGTCCAGCAATTTTAGAAATTCAGGGTTATTCAAGTAACTCAATTCTATAACAAACCTTTCAATCTCCTCACCCTTTATGGCAAAAACTGCAAACTGCCCTTCCTTAACATCATGTGGCACCATTTTATCTCTAACTTTGATGTGATCAAGTCCTTTTTGAGCGAAGGATGAGAGACCCTTTTGTAGTTTTCCAATGACAACCCTAAGCATCACCATGTTCTTCCTGCTACACATTTCTTGGTAATGATATTTAGTTATGTGAGTTATGGGATGTTATAGAACTGAACTCTTTGCAAGCAAATTTATACTGGTTAGCAACCATATCGAAGATCGTATCTTAGGAGTCATGGTGGAGCCTCTATAATGAATTATGACAAAAGCCATTAAATGAACACTCTTAACACACGGTTCGCTAAGTTCTACTAAAAATGTGTGTTGAACTTTACTCAACCTCCATAGCTTTATCCTCCTCTATCATTTATTTTTGGCAGGACTTATTGCTGAAGGAGAGTACTTCTTGTACGTATAGGCTAATTTATTTTTAGCTTATTTGCATTTTTTTTTTCTAAAATGTAGCAAACTACTTTAATGTATAGCTTTTAATGTATAGATTTGTAAATGATGCGGATCATATTGCTATGTGATTTATGGATGAAATCTATAGGAGGGGAGTGCGCACTTGAGCTTTCAGAAGCTCTAATTTTTGGGTCTGATTGAACCACGGAGTCCATAATATATCAAAACGAAATTAATTTAGAGATCTATATTTGTTACTGGGTTTACCCGTAATAGGCTAGATTTCAAGCCCAAAATATACTGTTTAGGGCCTCAAAATTAGCTTTGAATTTTTATGTTTGTTTTTTTTATCTTTTTGCTCTTTTCATTTAGGGTTTTTTCCTTGACATAATTTATTTGTCTTTTTCTGGATGTTGGAGACAATTTTGTTGAATTGATAATCAGATTTCCATTTTTCTCCCAATTTTTGGTATTCCTTTGTGAATCAACAAATATTGATGTCTTTTATTCTGGTATTCATTTGAATCAACAGGTTAAAAGAAAGTTGTTTGACGGCCATTCGTGCGCCAATCAACGGTATTCAATAATTATCCTTATTTTATTAGACTTCCGCTACGTCAGTAAGTTGAATTGCATAATTTCTGTAATGCCTTAAAAGTGAGTTTGTGCCACTTAATTATTCAACCTTCGACTTGAAATATATATATATTTAAACTGAAGGTTGGGGGCAGAAACTCACTTTTAAGACATTACAAAAATTACTTGAACCTTAATATCAGGTTCATATTTGTTCAAATTACAATGAGTTATATCAAAACAATTGTAATGATTGAAAAGGAAAGAACACAAAGTGAGGATATTAATGTTGTTTGATGATGAAAATTAATTAAACGTAGATATAATCTCAAGATGCACATACACTATGAACTAACCAAGTGTACTTTTATGTCAATATTTGTTGATTGATACTTTTCAACTTTCGACTTGTAATGAGAAGTGAACGCCTACCACTTTGATTCCAAACAAAAAGATAAGATTGCTTGTCTTCATGGGCCTGTTGCAAGCTCTTGTCTCTAGCTCTTAAGTGTCTCTCCTCTAGCTCCAGCTAGCACGGAGTTGCATTTTGTATATGTAAAATCTACTTCTAGCTGCTTAAATATAAGTTCGAGTTTTTAGATTTGGTGCTTTTATCTATGTGTGTGTATTTCAGTGTAATATTCCTTAATTAATCAGATAATTAATTCCTACTATTGCTCAGAAAAAAAAGGAAGAAAAATCTGCATATTCAGCTGGTTTAGCGATTAATTTTCTTTAAGAATATTGTAATGTGTAGAATCTAAATTTCGTTGTTATCTTTATTTTAAAAGAAGAGAAAATTGAGTTCAGTTAAGTCAACATAGCATTAAGTTTGAATTAAATTCGGATTTCAAATTTGAAGTTCGAAACTTTACTCAAATTTGATCAAGTTTTTTATTTTAAAATTTTAGCTCAACTCAATTGAATGTTTTCATACACTCGAGTTAAATTCAGCTCGACTTGATTAATATATATATTTTTTCAAATATTCAATTTTGATTCAAGTTCAAACTAGACTCGATTTGATAAGATATTTATTATTGCATTAAAACAAAAAATATAAAATAGTAAATATATACAAATCCAATTAGGCTTATAAGCTTTTCGAGTCAAATGATAAAAAATTCAAACTCAACTCAATAGTCTATTTAAGTAGCTCGAGTTTGAGTTTGACTTGGAGTTAATTTTGAATTTTTTTTCAAAATTAATTTTGAGTAACTTGTGAGTAAATTTTATGATTACACCCTAGAAAACTACTTGTATAGTTGATTAGCATATCTTGATTTTTTTTTTAACTTCTCGTACTATAAAAATGGATATTAACATAAAATATTAATAATTTTTATGGGATGAGCAAGCTAATACAATAAGAAAAATGAATGATGAGAAAAATAATAAACTAATACAAAAATTATTTTATTTTTTTAAAAAAAAAAGATCATAAGAAGATCAAGAACCTAAAATTTAGTGTGATTCCTGGGGTAGGCAAGTGTTCTTTATTTTGCTAGAATTCATGTTCCTCCTCAGACATTTTTGCTTGAATTCATATTCCTCCTTAGGCATCTTTGGCTATATATATGTAATACAAGTTTAAGATGATATGATATATGTAAGCATTCTTCAATATCTTTAAGAGTCAAAGCTTTAACAACCTCTTAATTACAGACATATAATAATGGAAGATATTTTCATTGCTCGCAGTAATTAATATGAAGCTATGAACCTTATGGACATAATGTTCTAATTAGTTTTTTTAATGACAATAATACATGTCGCTACTAATAACATGAATAGTACGTGTTATTAATGGTACTAAAAGATAAAATTTTCTTGATTTAAAATTATTTGTTTGGATCCATATACAGGGGTTAATCAATTAGAAATTGATGGCATCAAAAGAATTTATCTCTCCATTGACAAACTATTCTTGTCACTATTAATGACATAAATCATTATCTTTTTTTTAATAATTACCTTTCATATCCGGTAGTTACAATAATTCCGACTATTCATTATTTAGCAAGTTTTAACTAATTCTAATTAAGGAACTTTTTGTAAGGAAATTTATTAAACCCTTATTAATTGGACGCTAATTATATCCGTTAATTGTCCAAAGATCTTCAAACCCACATCTCCAAAATCATGTGTAATGTTAAAGTTAAACTTGTTTTTTTTTTCGATCAAATTAGAGTTGAACTTGTTGATTGTGATGTTGCGAAGCTAATTAAAATTTTCGTGCTTCTTAATCTTTTGGGGTGCAATTTGAGAATTCATTTTATATATACACATATATATATTTATATGAATCTAAATAAGATGAAAGCAAGAGGAAGAAACTAATATATGTCATTGTAAGAAAATTGAAAGCTATACAGGAAGCAAGCCAGTGAAAGAGAACCAAGAAATGAATATATATATAAACTAATAAAAAATCATTGTTAGATACTCTCAGTGCAGGAATACTAGGTAAGAATCTTGTGCAATTCTTCAGGGCAGCAAGGAACGGCAAGAGCTCCATGGTGCTTGAATCCATACTCATCCTCAGCGAGCTCGAGCAATTTTAGAAATTCAGGGTTATTTAAGTAGCTCAATTCTATAACAAACCTCTCAATTTCTTCATCCTTTATAGCAAAAACTGCAAACTGCCCTTCTTTTACATCATCTGGCACCATTTTTTCCCTAGATTTGACGTGATCAAGTCCTCTATGGGCAAATGATGAGAGACCCTTTTGTAGTTTTCCAACAAAAGTCCTAAGCATCATTCTGGTAGACATTTCTTGGCAATGATATTTTAATGATGTTAGTTTTTTTTGGTTTGTCAATAATCTGAACTCTAAGCAATCAAATTTATAGTGGGTTGTGAACTGAAGAATGTAGGAAAATTCTATGAACCTCTTTTCTTAGTTGTCATGGTGGAGCCTCTATATTCAGTTGTGACAATAGCCATTATCAAATGAGTACAATAATAACACACAGTTCAGTCCTTACTTGTACATATTGTTGGCTTTTTTTTTTTTTACCGATGGTGAATTTCAGAACTCACTTAATTCTGACTAATTCAGACAAATCCTAACAGGTAAAGGACTCCCAACAATTAATTTAACATGACTGCAGCGAGAAAATCCCATGGAGAATTTGGCCAGTAACCAGACAATACATGTTGTTGGCTTTACTCAATCTAAACTAACAAGTTAACTTTATTTTCACCTATTATTTTTTGCCTGAACTTAATTGCAAATTGTAGTGGTTGTACAACATGTCTTGAAACCTTATTGGAATTTTATTTGCATTTTATTCTAACATATAGTTGAAAATAAACAACATTAGTATGTATATATCTAATATTAATATAATATAGCTCTCTAAGTTGAGCAATGATTCTCTATTTTCCTATTAACAATATTCAAAGTATATCGTACACACTGAAGCTATAATATGGCATGTATAGTTTTACTTTTGACTTGTGGCAATTATAATTATGGTGGGTATGTGTGGCAATTATAATTATGGTGGGTATGATTTTATTTTTACTGTGTCCCTTGTTTTTTTCTCTCCTTATTTTTCACTTTCCAAGTATCAAAATTTGCATACTTTTGGTTGAAAATATTGAGAGGAAAAGAACACAGAATGGAGATATTAATTAATGTCATTTCTCTTAAATGAGAAAAGAAAAGTCATCTCAGATATGTTAAATTTTTCTTGACTGTGAGTTGTAAATTTACATATCATATGTTGGTATTTAACTTCAATAAAGTTAAGTGTCACCCACTCCATTATTGGCGAGTCTTTGCTGTTTTCACATCGATCATGAGTCTATCAAAATGACGTACAAATTCTTAACTTGTTTTCACATTTGCTAATAAGTTTCTACTATTTCGACACCACTCAATACGTATTATTAGTGTTGTTTGACGAAGAAATGTCATGCTACATATATCTCTAGATGTGTATAAGCTAATGATCATGGAATAATGGTTGAACTATTATTAACCAAGTGTGTACTGCTTTTATGCCAGATATTTGTTGATTGGATACTCTTCACCTCTCAACTTGTAAGAAAAAGTTAACGCCTACCACTTCGATTCCAGACAAAAAGATAAGGTTACTCGTCCTCGTTGCATGCATGCTCTTTAATATCTCTAACTCTTTAATGTCTCCCCGACCCCGCATAATTGGGTTTTATGTGTCAAATCTAAAAACTTATAGTATGAAGTTAAGGAAAAAAGAAATGATTCATGGACTGCCATTCGTCTGAAATGGATCCCAGTGCTGCATTGATGGCAGACCCAGATCAAATGCGAGAGGGGTAGGGATGCTATAATTCTTGGATCTGACTCTAATCCAATTTGAAGAGCGTGGATACAAAATTATGTTCTGAAACGAAAGATAATGGTACGGCTCCTGATACTACGGGCATGACCAAGTTGTTGATTAGATGATCTTCAAAACTTTTGCTAACTAAGAAACGAGAAGGGTCCTAGACTTAGAGGGGCTTGATGCAACCCAATTCAAAGAGCGTAAATTTTAGGTGCAATTTTTCGCAAACGGCCTGAGACAGCTTCTGCAATGGCTTCTCTCGTTGAAACTTGGCTACAACTGTGCTTGAAGCTTGAAAATTTTGCCCCTCATAACTGTTGTATTACAATTGATCATGGTACTGAAATCCCTACAGGCTTGATTTTTATCAAGTATATATCTCCATAGATATCAAGCCTGCACCATAAATAATGTTTGCGGAGACACTCTTTCGTTCCGAATATGCCTTCTTTGCAAGCCATAGTATGAAATGAATGGTAGAACATAAAAGTCCCTTTCTACCTTAGCAGATTAAACAATAGGAACTTATATTTAATAGAACATATGAAGACCATGTGCAAGCAAGTGAGCTTCACCTACTTACCCAAAAAAAAGTTCATACATATCATTAGTTGTACAAAAGTAGGTCAATAACTCACTGCAGAATTATCTTAAGAAAATGTACAGAAGTCCAAATGAATGCTTGATCCACCTTGCACACTAATGAATGTTATTACGCTAATGCTAGCAAACTGCATGATCTCATATGCACACAGCTTCCTCCAAACAGGTCTATGGATGGGTAAAACCAAACTCATAGAATGAAAAGTAGAGAGAAAATGGTCCAGAGACTGCAAAAAAGATAAAGAAACACATGATAACATGAAAAGAAAACAAAAGAAATCTAGCAACTGTAATGACAGCTTCTTTATCCGAGGATGCTCTGCAGCTCATCTGGTCGACAAGGAATCGCGAGAGCTCCTTGATGGGAGAATCCAAACTCATCCTCAGCTTGCTTTAGCAACCTCAAGAACTCAGGATTGTTAAGAAAACCTAATTCGACAGTGAACCTTTTTGGTTCCCAACCCAGCATTGCAACCACTACAAAGTGACCTTCCCTCATGCCCTTTGGTAATGAGAGACTAGATTGTACCTTTCCCAGGATGAATCTCACAATTCTAATGCTTCCCTTTCTAACTTCCTCAAAACTCCTAGCCCTGCCCATTGTGAAATGACTTCCAGAATTCCTTGAAACTGTTTGACAAGCAATTGTGAAATGCAATGGGCATATATATATATGTAGCAAGCAGCATAGAATGCAAATGGCAGATGGGGTCAAGACTCTAGAAGTGATGGATAGCTGAGCCATTGCATGTGCAGGTTGATCAATCTTCAATTCAGTTGCTTCCCCTTTTATTGGTCAAATTTATTTGAATCTCTGATGTCCTATTTTCAGTACCTGCATCAATGGGGTCTACTTCACATATTATACAGAGAAAAGTACAAAAAGAAACCTATGATAAAAGGTTAATTGTTCTTTTTCCAGAAAATGCATATTTTCAAATTATCTCAAGTAAACTGTAATGTTTAGGGCACACTAATTGCTGGATTAGTTTTCGCCAACACAAAAGTGGTTCACTAATTGCTGGATTAGTTTTCGCCAACACAAGTGGTAAGAAGAACCAATTACATAGAGGTAGGTGAGGACAAGGATTTGAGCTTAGGTTGCTTTTTAGAAAGTATTTTTGTGCACGTCTTCTTGAAATCATTTTGCACTTGACACCAACAAAGAATTTTGTACCTGTTCAAAAAAACAAGGAATTTTGTACCTTCACTTGAGAGCAGATTAAACTAACAAATTCAACTATTTAATGCAAAAGGGACCATGCACTAGCCTATCGTTGATTACTGATTGTTTCACCACTACCTGAATTGTCAATTCTGCAATATATGTAATATTAATCCCAACAAAGAATAGATAGAAGAAGCGGAAATTGACACAAGAATGACATGTAACACATAGAAAAATAGAAAACCAAAAGTTTCATAACATATTCCTTGGCTAAAGTTCATCAGAAAAATCAAACTTACGTCTTCATTGAAAGTCTTCCAGTCGGATAAGTTGTGCTGTAAATTCCTTTCTAGCTAGTCACTTGCTAATTCCCTCCACACATCTCCCATTTCAACTTTATCCCACCTTGCAAGAATAACCAAAATTGCACCACATGCCCCCATGAAAATTAATGATTTACAGGTCTAGAATGCCACAGTCGAACCTTTTTTGTTTTATGCTCCCTAACTCTTTCTTAGTCAGGCTTGGGGAACAACAATTAATACTAGAACTCAAGTTATATACAGGACAGAAGGACTACTATCATCAGGTCATGCGTGTGGGTGCATCATCCTATAATGTAGTTTGTCTTTGACATAAGCACATGCTTCAATTGAACAACATACACAGACATAGCTGAAAGTTATGGCCAGCTGTAGCTTGTGAAGAACATGATTGTGACAAAGCCACAACTAAAAACAATGATGGCCCAAAACAGTACCACGGCTGAGCCGTCGCATAGCAAACGTATATAGCACCCAAAAGAACACCACATCTAAACATTATGTCATATATTGATTAGGATAACAAACAAAAATGTAAAAAAACTAGGTGAGCTAAAAATGTTCAAGAAAGATAGGTTTAGGCTCTAAAATTTTAGAGTAAATATTGACAATTTCCATCCTACTAAGCATCTGACAAACACACCCACGAATGATGGCTATCAATCCCAGTCACACCAATTCATCTGCCAGCAGCTTTACAAAACAAGACCTAGGTAACTTTAGTAACCTAATCCAACAATGAGCCATTTACATTGCATGAGAACTAAATCCAAATTATCATAATTATCCAAATCATCAGCAAAGAGCAGCGGCAAAAGTCAGTCTTAATTAGGTATGCATCATTAGCATCTTCCTGACAAACCTCAAAATCTACCAAACACAGAAATGTATATGCTTTTTTCTTAAAAAGTTTTGCTCACATATATCACCCCTGGAGATTGAGGTGCTCACACATGGTAGAGATACTAAAGAAGAAAGACAACCAAATCAATGAAGGAAGCAGACAAGTGCACGAGTTATTAATATTGCATTTGATGGCATTCTGATGCATCAGTCACAATGTTTCCATTTTAGTTAGATGTTTCACAATCAATGTTTCTACCCATAGCACACCACAGTAGTTGCCATTTCACTCTGAGGTGAACTGAAGGATTTGATCATCAAATAAACATAACCTTGGGACAACTAACAGACAAATTTACACTCAAAATGTGAGTCCCAAAACATGCAGGGATTATTATGTATTTACACCAAGGAGGAGCATGCTCCCGTTACAGCCATATGTTCACACTACATAAGCACGTAAACAACTGAAAAGATAAAATGGTACCTTGAATATGTCCTAATTCTAAATGAATAAGGCTGCATTAAAATTTTTGGACATGTTCTATCAAATGCCAATAGTGACCTTCAAAGCTTAACTTCCTAGCCAATTAGCCTAATGCTCTTGGCACAAAAGAACCAGTTAATTATTTGCTTTGTTCAAAAGCCTATATGATTAGATTCAGTAATGCTGCAGGAACCAAAATGCTTTTGGCTAATAATGCCAATCTAGGGACATGCTATGAGTTACAATCTGGAAGATCTAGATTCCTGGAAAAACAATCAACATAGACTTGACTGGAAGATCTTAGTCTTCCCAAGCCAAAGAAAACAGTGGTAGTCTCATGACTCAATCAAAGCAGATATTCACAAAAGCTTTTTCATCTTGAAGTGAAAATCATGGCTTCCACAGGACCTTAACATCTCAAAATACTTAATCAATGCAGCTGAGGTAGGATCCTTAATTGTAGATGAAAATCAATACTGCACTATTTGAACACTCATTTACTTAGAAAATGATAATTCACAATGTTTGTACTTGGTGAGATAATTATAGATGTAAGAAAGAGACCAAATCTAAATAGGAAACGTTGTACAAGAGCAATGATTGATGCATCCCAAATCATATGGAGCTTCCTACTCCAACAGTGCTGAAAAGCCCTTCTAACATAATACCAAAAAGTATGCCACTTATACTAAGCATAACCGGAATACATTGTTTGCCTTCGTAATCTTCTTTTCAATTAAAAAAAAAAACTTCAGAAATCAGGAAGTTTTAATCTAGACTAGCTTACAAGACACATAGATTATGCTAGTTTGAGATGTTAATCACAGTTGCTATTATCCCTATGGACCCTTTCTTAGTACAGGCACTACCAGACCATTTGTCAATTACCAGAAAGTCGAATATGTCCATGTTCAAGAAAAGTAACTTCCCAATCTAATTTCTACTAAACAAGCATCTTCCAGCAAGCACTTCAATCCCAACGTCAATGACTAAACAGATTTCATTAAGATATACAACAAGGTTTAGCTAAAATACTGTCTTTGGCAAGAACTTCATTTTCAACTTGTCCAAAAGCTAAACAAAATACTCATAGAACAAGTGACACTCAAGAGTGAACTACTATAAGGAACTCAACACATCACAAACTCAGTAAGTCATTCCATATCATGTCAGGTAATCAGACAGACAACAGTCACAACTACATCTATATACGTGTATATTTCCTCCTGAAAATAGTTTAAACTGCAATACAGCAAGGCAAGATCTTTACATACTAAATTAGGAATCTGCTATAAGAAAGCCTTTTCAAATAGTTGGCTTGCGGTGGAACCCTGTTCCAGGATCATCATCACAAGGGAAAACCTGAAGGCCAGTAACCATAGCATCAGGTGGGCCACGGTGGCACCTTTGTTCCATTTCCTGAACCTTATCAGAATCTCCAGAGAAAAGTGCCTCAACAGAACCATCCCTCCTGTTCCTCACCCAACCCTTCAACCCCAATTGATTAGCATTCTCTATCGTCCAGTTCCTATAGAACACTCCCTGGACTCTCCCTTTAATCATTACCCTCACCTGCACATCCAGAAACCCAAAACTGATTACTCCATAGCAAACCAAGCAAGCAACCAACTAATTCCCAACAAAGAACCAAACTTAAACTTTCAATTAATCAAACATTCAATAAAACCATATAATTATGAGTGATCAAGAACAATAATTGAATTAAATGATACATACCGTCTTTGTGGAGGAAGACTGAGGTGGGTCTGGATTGGCTTGAGGAGGATAAGTCATTAATGAGAAAGGAGATCGAAGATGAGATGAACGAGATCGGAACAAAGAGCAAAGAGAAGGACAAGAAAGAAGAGAAGCAGAGCAAAGCGAAAGAGAAGAATAAAGAGAATTAGAGCAACTATAAGTGAGAACGGAGAATCTAGAATGAAAACTAGCATAATTGTTGTTGTGGGTATTGATCCATTTATGTGGGAGACTGGAGATAGAGCTACGTATCAGGAATCTTGTGTTGGTCAGTAACAGTAGCCTCATAGTTGGTGGCATTGCTGATGCCATTCAATTTTTTCTTGACTTTTTGGTTCTTGATGTTTCAAAAAATTTGATCTTTGATCTTGACGTCTGTTCTTGATTTATTTTACAGAATTTAGCCCTTCAATTGTCAACCCTCATTGTCTGTTTTTTTTTTTTTGGTGATACATTTATTAAATAATTATTTTACGACATGAAAAAAATAGATATATGTTATTTTTTCTGATAAAATAATTATTATTTTAATATATTAATTTTACAATTAACTTTTATATCTTTTTTTTTGGACAACTTTATATCTTTGGATATAATTGTAGTAAATTATTTTTATTTTTTAATTTTGCATATATTTTATCAAAAATCTTGTAGTAATTTATAATATATCTAAAAAACAGAAAATACCATAGATAAAAAATTGCTTTTAAAGAGAAGGAATTTTTTGAATTCATAAAAGACCTTACAAAAAATATTTACTAATTAATTATTTATTCATTTATTATTTTATAATTTATGCTTTTGAATAATTTTTATAAATTTTATTATTTTATTATTTACTAAATTTTCATTCTCCTTTTTTTTTGAAAATTTTTATTCTTTTAGTTATTAGAAAATTCATGATATTATAACAATAGTGTTATTATTTTGGTGAATGTTATTTCCATTTTGATGGTAAAAATCCTTATATTTTACTTGCTAAAAAAAATTCTGCAAATTGCATCTTTTTTATGATATTTGATTTAATTAACACTTTTTTATTTCAAAATCTAATTTTTACCTCTTTTAGTTATGATTTCCCTAACTACTCAGGAATTATGTTAGGGTTTAATAAAAAATTAGTCAACTAAATGGATGTTTGATATAGCTGTTCCATTCTCATCTGCTACAAAAAGTATTGTTTGGTTAACTTTTTAAAAGAACAGCTAATATATAAGCTTCAATTTGGAACTTTTAATGAATATTTTCATATATTTAAATATAATTATTTAATTAATTTTATCTTTTTACATATAATTATTTAATTAATTTTATCTTTTTACATATAATTACTTAATTATTATTATCTCTTTAAATTAAACTAATAGCTATATTTTATATGTTTGCAAATATATAAATTTAAAAAATCGTGATTGCAACTTCAGTCATTGGTGAGATATACGCCAACGTTCTAATATTTAAAAAAAAAAAGTAAATCCAGGTCACTAACGCATTGCCTCATTAGTAAGGCATAACCCTAGTGACTAAAGTGTCCTCTTAGTGATTAGGGCATCACCTTGGTAAAATAAGGTAGACTCTCATGGGCTTCTAGCTCATCAAAAGGAAAGGAGATTGGACAATAACACTATTAGACTTGCTTTGTTGGACTTTTCATCATCGGATCTTTGCTTTCGAGTCAAGCCAAACCATGTGGCTAACACATGGTCTTGATGTTCTTGATGGTGTAATAATGGTAACAATAATCACTCATTTAAAAGGTAAGTAAGATTTTGAGATAAAAATGGTACTCTATGATAACTTTTTTTTTAATTTGCAATTGACATATTTTAAATATCAAATGAGGTAACTAGATTTGCTCTAACTGATGAATCTTTTGATGAGTTTTCTTAGGAATATTAGTGAATACAAATTGATTTGGATGAGTTTGTGGTTAATGATATGACTTTTAATGGAAACTTTCTTTGTCTTAAGCAAGGAGATGTAAACAAATATGATCATAACAATTATCAAACTAACAAAAAGGATGAAGATTTGAAGCATAAATACACAAAGATTTACAAGAAAAAACTTTAAGAAGTTGCTAGTTTTTCCTAAATTTTACTACGAGGATTGTAATTACTATTGCTTATATCAAAATCACTAAGTATGTTTATATTGAGTTGAGAGTAATTAAGATGCTAATAAATTATGAATGTTATTTATGATATGTTATCATTTATTTTTCAACACCAATGAGTAAGAATTTTCTAGCTAATTTATCAATTGTTGTTGAGAAGTAAGATTGTTCAAGATACAACTAAGTAGTAAAAGGAAACATTTCCTTCCAAATTCCATATTCTAAAACATTACCAAAAGCATTAAAAATGGCCAAATACTTCATTTTCACCCCTAAAATTTACTCATTTGGTCTATCTCACCTTTTAACTTTCATTTTTATCTATTACACTTTTAAAACTTCTATTTTGGATCTATATAACCCCTTATTCAAACTCAAAATGCGCATGTAATTAACGTGTTATGACATGAACAAAAATTATGACGTGGACAATGAAGTGACCAAAGTTAAAAAAAGTAAATAACTAAAGTTAAAAAACTAAACTAAGTGTAAAAAATGAAGGTTGAAAACGTAAATCCCTAATGTTAGCCAAAATCCCCAAATCCCGAAACTAGTGTTCATAAAATCATTAATATTGTTCAATCAAATTCATCTTAGAGTTGTGCATTTCGTTGATTTTTTTTTCTAATTGTGGCAAATACTTTAGTCGGTTGTGTGTGGGGTGTTATAGGTGAAGAACTCGCAAGGCTTAATTGGGAGTGTAGGTTATTAGTGTTACCTATCCTTCCTAAAGTTTGTATCTCGACATTAAATCCATGATCATGAGAAGAACCTTGACTCATTACCAATAGTTTTTTAATAGCAACTTGATCACCATTTGGCATAGAACCCTTACAAACATCCATGCCTCCCTTCCTTACAATGTTATCATCTTTTAAACAATCTAACACATCATCAACAGTAAAGTCCAGATGTTAGAATGCAATCAGTTTCCAAGTGTGAGAATCACTGGCCTTCTTTAAAGATATTTCTTTGGTAATAATTGCAACTGCAAATGCAATTGAGCAAACAAGCAAGCCAACAATAAATAAGAGATTTAGAGAAGTAGAGAGTGACCCTTTAACATGTGCTTAGTATGTTCCATTGGCTAATTTTCACAGTAATGGTGCTTGAAATCTTGTTGTGGCTAAAATCCATCTTAGAGAGCTGCTGTAATTTTCTAATTTCAGGCGGTATTGAACAAGAAAACTTATGCCCATCAAGAAGCAACTTTTGAATATGCAAGAAACAACTATCAAGCTTTTGCAACTTTCTTATCTCCTTTAGTATCTCTCCAGATTACATGCAATTAGCAATATCAAACCAAACAAACTTAAACAAATTCCGATCTCTGATGGCAAACCACCTTTATAAGCATTATAGTACCCAATGTACAATTCCTATAACTTTGGTAAGTCACCAATCTCCAATGGAATACAGCCTTCTAATTCATTACTAAAGATGGCTAACTATTTAATAAACTCCCATTTACTATACTCCAGCGAAATTACTTTACCAAAAAAGTTACCACCCAGATGCAAATGGCACTGTTGATATCAATTTTATTTGGCCACATAGCATTTTTTCAAGGCACCACTCGCGGATGGGCATTTGAAGTCACGTGACTTGCCATGCTATAAAAGTATACGTTCAATAGAATCTATAACGTTGAATGAGGGGTTATATAGGTACAAAATAGAAGCTTAAAAGTGTTATAGATAACAATGAGAATTAAGAGGTGAGATAGACCAAATGAGTAAAGTTCAGGGGTGAAATGAGATATTTAGCCCATTAAAAATTGGAGTTTTAATGGTATTTTAATATTTTCACATATCAATTAACGAAAAAAGGCCAACTTTAATACTCCTTAACTGTTGATTAAATGATAAGTAAAAGTGGTACAAATTCGAGTTTAAAACAATTGGGATTGTAAGTGTTAATTTAGTCAAATATTGAAAAAAATATAATTTACTAAAAGAATTTTTACAAAAATATACTAAAAAAATTTCATGAAAAAACCCTTTAAAAATGTTTTAAAAAGTCAAAAATAAATTTGTAAAAAACCTATTTCATCCCCCGAAATTGTAAAACATATATAAATAATACAACAACTTGCAACACTTGTTTACAAAGCTTAACATTAGCCTTTTTCAATGAAAACATCTGTAATTTGTATTTTTTTTTCAGTTGCCCAATCCTCTAACTAGATGAACCAAAAAAAAAACTTTTTCTTTTAGACTTAATGAATTAAAATAATATCATTATGAGAACTCTTTTGAAAAACAACCAATTATCTATTTTGAAAATTATAGAATAATTTTTTTTATTATATTAATTATATAGACCATCCATTTGAACCTAAACTTACAATTAGCATGACTTATTTTTTAAGAAAAAATATATTTAGATTTTATTGTTTGATACAGTAAAAATATCCAAAAGTTAATACTTCATTTTTTTTACCAAATGAAAATCCATTAAAATGGGAAAGGAACAAACATAACTGATATTTTCTGTCCGTATCTAGGTTATTGAGTATACCTGCAAAATATAGGCCGGTGAAGGAGCTTGTTGGGCGGGGTCCCACCAAACCCTCTCCAACAAATACAAGCAAAGCATCCATCTATTGAGGAAACACAATTGGGAATATACGAGAAGGTTTTCCTTTCACTAAAGAACAATATAGCAAGATCATGGCACTTATTCAAGACTCAAGCATGACAGACAAAGGAGGTGCATTCATTAACACAACTAATAGCAGCAAAGCTCAAGAAACTGGATCAGTTGGTAATATTGTTCATTATTGCTATTGCACATCTTTACGCATTTCTTATCTCTCAACTGCAAAGAACAGAAATGATTAGATTTTTGATAGCAGTGCGACTGATCACATAGCTAATTCACTTGATCTATTTCAATCCTATAAACCTGTTAATAATGTCATTGTTCATCTTCCTAATGGTTTTAAAATACCAGTGTCCTTTATAGGTACAGTCATAATATCTGATTCTCTCACCTTACTAGATGTTCTATTTGTTCCTCTCTTTGGTTTCAATTTGATCTCAGCAAGCAAGCTTACTGATTTGCCTAATTACTGTCTAATTCTTTACAATAATTTCTTGTTTCTTGAGGATATCATAACATTGGATTAGCTAAAAAACATGATGGTTTATATCATTTGGTTCACAAGCACAAAGATCATGTTGTTTGTAATAATGTTCATGATGTTATGGGTTTTTGTTCTTATTACTGATCAAATCGAACAAAAAGCCTCAAATTAGGTTGAAGATCAATAAAAAAATCTGATTCTTTACAATAATTTCTGATTTGCCTAATTACTGTCTAATTCTTTACAATAATTTCTTGTTTCTTGAGGATATCATAACCTGGAAGAAGATTGGATTAGCAAAAAAACAAGATGGTTTATATCATTTGGTTCACAAGCATAAAGATCATGTTGTTTGTAATAATGTTCATGATGGTATGGATTTTTGTTCTTATTACTGATCAAATCGAACAAAAAACCTGAAATTAGGCTGAAGATCAATAAAAAAATCATTGAACTAATAAAATTGGAAAAAAAAAAAAGCCCCAAATCAGGTTGTTCATCAAAGAGATTGAATTACACAATCAAATTACCCCAGATCAGGCCTAAAATTAAAAAAGCATTGAAGAAATATATCAAATCAATGAGTTGAAACATATAAATTATGTTGTTATTATAGATAAAATTTAAAAAAAAAACCCCAAATCAGTCCCAAAATAAATTAGAAAATCATCAAAAATCAATGAATCATCAACTTAGCAAGTCAAGTCTTGGGCAAATGAAAGTCATCCTTGAGGAAGTAGGAAGAAGAAAGGTTAACAGAAAAAAAAGGTTTTTCTTAGGTTTTCTCTGTGAATTTTTACTTTCACTCGTATGCATTGTATCTATATATATATATATTTTTAATTTGCTTTATATACATGTTAGATCAAAAGTTCAAATTGGACTCTCATGTTTTTAGCGAGCCATTTTTTATGGAGAAAATATCACCCATGGCCTATTTGATCCAACTCTTATCATTTATGGCCCGTCCCAATTTATCTTTTCAATTCTAGTTTTCCTTGTTTTCAGTTTTAGATTTTATATATATATATTTTTCATTTTTAACCTTCCTTTTACCAATTAGTCCTCATGCGCTGCAACTTCAGTGTATCTTTAACTCTAAGTTGCTAATCATCATTTAAGAACTTCTTTCAATTAAAAATAAAATTTAAATAAAAATAAAACGACTATTTTCCATGAAACTTACATGCGGTACCGAAATTTCCTTGTATATGACAATAAATTCACGCGAAGTCCATGGACGATATACTGCAAACACGTCAATTTCTTTTCTTTAAAAAAATTTTACTCATATTTACAGATATACTTTTAATTAATTATTATTAATCAGATTGATATTTTGACAATTTTTTCTAATTTTAATGAATTAATTTTTTTTATTTTATTAGTTTCAAGTTGAGATTACGGAAAATATATTATTTAAAATAAATTATTAATTAATTAAATTTTTTTCACAAATAAACAAATATTAAATTTGTTAATGCCTACTGTAATTAATTTATAAGCAAGGCAAAAAAAAATATGGGTGCGGTAACGTGTTGCATGTGTGAGATATGGGTAGAATCTTGTCCCATACATATGTGCATCGCGAATCAAGTGAATTGTTGGGAATTCATATTATGCTAAATAAAAGTTGATTGTGACCCTCAACAGAAAAACAAAGGCAAGCTTCTATCCATTTTTCGAAGTTTCTTTCTTTATTGGTCATTTAATTTGTATACTTGAAATCATTTTTATCTTATATTTTAAATAACATTTTTTTAATTTTGAAATTTATCATTATTTAGAATATAAAAATTAAATTACTTAACTAAAAATTACTCATAGTCTTCAATAATTATTTTTTCAATAACAACAACAACAAAAATTACGAAATATATCAAATAAATGATTATTTTTATTATTAATACTGAGAAAAATAAAAATTCTATTTATGCCCTTAATTTTATTATTAATAATGAAAAAATAGAAAAAATAACAAACAACAACAAAAATTAACAACTGTAATTTTTTATTGGTCTTTTGTTGATTTTGTTTCAGTTGTTTTTGTTGTTTCTGTTTGTTTATTTTTGTTGATATTTATTAAAAACAAAAAAAAATAACAAAACAACAAAAAATCAGGAAATATATCTAAAAATTATTATTTTTATCATTAACACTAATAAAAATAAAAATTTTATTTATAACTTTAATTTTATTATTAATAACGAAAAAATAATTAAAAAATTAACAACTGTAAAATTTTATTATTTTTTTGTTTTATTTTTTTCGTTTGTTGATTTTTGTTGTTTTGTTATTTCAATTGTTGTTTTTAGTTATTTTTTATTTTTTCTGTTTGTTGATTTTTGTTAAAAACAAAAAAAATAACAACAAAAAAAATAAAAAATTATGAAACATATCAAAAAAATTATTATTTTTATTATTAATGCTGATAAAATTAAAAATTTTATTTATGACCTTAATTTTATTATTAATAATGAAAAAGCAACTGAAAAAATAACAAAAATAAACAACTACAAATTTTTGTTGATTTTTGTTATTTTGTTGTTTGTGTTGTTTTTCATTGTTTCTGTTTAATGATTTTTGTTAAAAATAAAAAAATAACAACAAAAAAAATAAAAAATTTTGAAATATATAAAAAAATTAATACTTTTATTATTAATACTAATAAAAGTAAAATTTTCATTTATGACCTTAATTTTATTATTAATAATAAAAAAACAACAAATATCAACAGCTGTAAATTTTTATTGATTTATTGTTTCAATTGTTATTTTCAATTTTTTTATTATTTCCGTTTATTGATGTTTATTAAAAATAAAAAATAACAAAAAAATTATGAATTATAAAAATTTTATTTTATGGCCTTAACTATGTGAAATTTAAGAGTGACATATTTGATTTGTATGTATGGTATAAGAAAAGTAACATATTTCCTGAGCCCAAAAAAAGAAAAGAAAGGGTAAATTACTATTTTTCTCCTATATTTTGACGTATTACACTACTTCATCGATGACATTTAAAAAAAAAATTCACCCTTGTACTTTTGATCAATTAAACTTATTCATTCTTCTGTTAGGTTTTTAAACAGTCAACTAAAAAAATTAAGGCCAACTTGGTAAAAATGAATGGAAAAGTCAAAAGTATCCGCCGGCTACTCAAATTAAATGAATGGAAACTTTAGGCAAAGCAACCATGGCCACGCCAACCATCGTACTGGACAACCTCACCAGATAGTAGTACGTCTACCTCGCCGAGCAAGCTGAACGCTATCAAGAAATTGTCCAATTCATGTAAAAATTAGTCCTTGGTTCAACTCCCATCGCCAAATACCACCGCCACTACCACCACTTACACCTAACACCACCGCTACCTCCACCATCTAACACCAACAAACACCATTACCTGTACCTACATCAATCGTTACCTCCACCAGTCAACACTACCACCACTTGTACCACCATCATTGAATAAATTCAACGGTCCATGCTATAAAAACACCACCACCAATAATAAATTCAACTTTAACTAAGCTTCTCATCTACCATCCCCCTCAACAACCACCACTAAGAACAAATTCAACAAAAAAAAACATAAAAATCGATTATATTAACAAAAATAGCAAATAAACTAATCAACAACAAGCAAAATTAGATTACCAAATTAATGCATTACCCTCTAATATGAATTTCTAAAGCTAAACCACACTTTTACTCAATAAAAAACAAAATTATGCAAATTAATCAAATCAAAATTAACTGCTAATCACAACCAAATACCCAGCAGAAATCAAAGCAATTACCACGATTAACTAAAGATTTTTCTTATACTTAACAAAATCAAATCCCAAATTATAATTGCAAAATCAATTAATCATATCAAAACATTCCATAAAATCAAATCTTAGGTTAAATCTACAAAGTTGTTTTAAGAAAAATTGATCTTGACAATTTTGCTCGTAACAAATGTGCTAAAAAGAACGCTAATCAGAGAGAAATTTTCGTACGCTTGAGGAACTCCACATTAAACACACGAGGCAGCACCGATTGGGTGGGTGGAAGCAGCGTTGAACGAAAGTAGATATGGGGTGCTAATTTTGAACCAAAAAAAAGGAAAGAATAATGAAAAAACAAAGAAGAAAAAGAAGAAACATCAACAATAGCATTGTTGCTGGAGATGGGTGGAGAGGATGTTGTTGAATATAGGTGGAGATAGCCTTGATGAAGGTGAGTAGAGTATTGTGTGGTGAAATATGGAGGAGGTGGATAGTGATTGGGAAAGAAGGAGAACCACGTTAAAAAAAAAGGTAATTAAAGCAATGGTGGGAATAGCGGTGGTGTAGGATGAAGTAGATGGCCGTGTGAGACAAGGGAAAACTGATAAATGGGCTATTTTAGTCTTTTTACAGCCAATTAATGTTTAATTAATGGAAAAACTAACTAAAGGACTTTTTAATTTAATTGGCCAAAACACAAGGATGAATAAATATATTTTTAGAATGTTAGGGGCGAAGTAGTACAATAGGTCAAAATAGAGGGAGGAAATAGTAATTTATCCGAAAAGAAAAAAAAAAGTAACATATCCCCCAAAAGACATACAACCAAAATCCTAACTGAAAAAGGGGGCACCTACTTCAAGAAGAGGATAATGCAATACCTTATCCCCATATTTCACTGATACAACTCAATTAGGGATTATTAACGTCCAACTGAAAAAGGAACAAAAAAAAAAGGTTTCTTTGCATTTTTTGTTCTTGTTTTCTCAACCCAAGAAGCAGCCTTCCACCACCACCACCTAACACTTTTGTGTTATACTAACCACCGTCACATGATGGGAACAACGAGTGTGCACCCAAACACCACACCCATCACAATTAACCATCTCTTCTCCATCGTCAAAATTAACACTACAAGCATAGTCCACTTTCCATGAGCCATCGATCCAGTGCTTATGCAGGTCTTGGCTCTGTAGACAAGACTAAAAAATTGAAAATAACAATTTCAACCACAATGAAAATTGAACTTGAAAATAAAAGCAAATTCACATTGTTCTGTTTTGATTGCGGGTGAATCAACAGAGTTTGCCATAATTGTATGTTTATTAAGAGAGAAAGAGAGAGAGAGGAAAAAGCGTGTTTTTATGGCTGGTTTATTTTTGAAAAGAATTTATTTGAAAAATTAGTTTTGAAACAATAAAAAGTCAATGATATTTTTGATATATTTTTTGGTGTGTGGATTATGTATGAAAACTACCCTTTTTTTTGCCCAATGATGATTTTTTAAGAGAAATTTATCAAAAATGCCCTAATTTTAGACTTTTTAACTAAAATACACTCTCTTTTTTTTTTTTTTTTTGCTATTTTGCACTTTGGCTTTTCCTCCTTGTCATTTTTTAACTTTTTTTTTTGTTTTTGCCCCTTTTGTTTTTTATTTTATCCTTTTTAT
>CATIWM010498261.1:0-18180 GCA_949671775.1 Mallotus repandus
TATATATATAAGAATTGTAGACTACTTAGAGTGTTAAATCTGAGAGGTATTGATATGCAAAATGGGTATATACACAGATCAGTTGGAAATTTGATTCACTTGAGGTATCATGGATTGAGAGATACTAGGATTAGTGGGTTATTTACCAAATTACGGGAAAAAAAAATTTATTCCCAAATTATGGTACTTTTAAAAGTAATTTTCTTTTTGTGGTGATTTTTGAAATTATTTTTCAATTTATGGTACTTTTGGCTGAGGTTGAGGGAAAGAAAAATTTGACAAAATTTTGTGGGCTATACCGCTTGTGTCAGTGGCGGTATGGCCACTTTTTTTTTTTTGGATCCATACTGCCACTTGCAGTGGCGGTTTGGCCACTTTTCCCTTTTTTTGTTTTTTTGTTTTTTATTTTAATTTCAATATTTTATTTTAATATTTTAATATTTTATTTGATAATAATAATAATAATAATGTTAAAATTAAAAAACAAAAAAATCATAATATTATTATAATTATGATATTATTTTAATATTATTATAATTAATTAATCATAATCATTATAAAATTAAAATAAAAAATTAGGCTATAATGACAATTTCAATACATTTCAATGCATAAAAGCTATAAAGGGTAATAACAATCCATGCAAATTCATGCAAACACATGAAATAATAATAATATTAATAATAACAATAGTAATAATAATAATAATGTTAAAATTAAAAGAACAAAAAATCATAATATTATTATAATTATGATATTTTTTTAATATTATTATAATTAATTAATCATAATTATTACAAAATTAAAATAAAAAATTAGGCCATAATGGTCATTTCAATACATTTCAATGCATAAAAGTCATAAAGGCCAATGACAATCCATGCACACAGATGAAGAAATAATAATAATAATGTTAAAATTAAAGAATAAAAAATCATAATATTATTATAATTATGATATTATTTTTAATATTATTACAATTAATTAATCATAATAATTATAATATTAAAATAAAAAACTAAGCCATAATGGCTATTTCAATGCATAAAGGCCATAAAGGACAATGACACTCCATGCAAATTCATGCACACACACATGAAATAATAATAATAATAATAATAATAATGTTAATATTAAAATTAAAAAGCAAAAAAATCATAATATTATTATAATTATTTTATTAATTTTAATATTATTATAATTAATTAATCATAATCATTATAATATTAAAATAATAAATAATAATAATAATAATAATCATAATAATGATGTTAAAATTAAAAAACAAAAAAATCATAATATTATTGTAATCATGATATTATTTTTAATATTATTATAATTAATTAAAAATAAAAAAATTCGGCCAAAATAAAAAAAAAAGGAAAAGTGACCATACCGCCACTGCAAGTGGTAGTATGGCCCAAAAAAAAAGTGGCCATACCGACTGTGTCCACAAAATTTTGATAAATTTTTCCCATCCCCTCCACCTCAGCCAAAAGTAGCGTAAATTGGAAAATAGCTTCACAAATCACCACAAAAAAAAAAAGAAATTACTTTTAAAAGTACCATAATTTGGGAAATTTTTTTTTTTTACCATAATTTGGTAAATAGCCCCTAGATTAGTAGGGACGCCCATCCCTTTTTTTGCACCAATTTTACCAGTATCAATAGGTATGTTGAAGAATTTATATACTATTGATTTACGAGGTAATGAGTGTGCAAGATTATGCAAAGTATTGTGGAAATTGGAAAACTTGAGGGCCTATTTAGTTTTGGAAAACAAGACATATTTTTCAGAAAATTTTTCTAAGAATATTGGAAAATATAAATTGTTGTTTTGTCATAATATTTTCTAACTTTAGAAAACTAGAAAACTATTTCCCAAATTTTTCAAATTATAAAAGACTTGAGAAAAATAATAAAAGATGTTTTCTAATTTTTTCTTTTAACATTGACTACAAACTTATCAACCACCATTACCATGACAACCTCTACTACCACCACTACCACTTCCACCTCCGCCACCATCATCCCCACCTCAACCTCACCATCACCACCTCCACCTCCACCTCCACCTCCACCTCTACGTCACCACCACCATCACCCCCACCTCTACCTCACCACCACTACCCCCACCACCACCATCGCCACTACCCCCACCGCCACTACCCGCACCACCACCACCACCTCCACCTTAACATCCTCCTCCACTCCACCTCCACCTTCACCTCCACCTCACCACCCCTACCACCACTACCACCTCCACCTCCACCTCCTCCACCACCATTGCAATATCATGACTTTGAATTGAAATTAATTAAACACGAATGAATTGACAAACAAATTTACAAATAACTTATAATTATTATAAATATAATTTTTTATTTAAACTCTACTATACATAATGGACACATTGATTTTTTAAATAAGTTGATTTATTAAAATTTATTAAATGTGCATAATTTAATTTTTTTTATAAAATAAATAAATTTAATATTAATCACAATAAAAATTAATATATTAATTAAAAAGTTATAAAAATAAATTTCACTAAAAATAATACCTATGAAAATATGAAAAACTAAAAAATGAAAAGTAACAAACAAACATGATTTTCTGTTTTCTATTCTCTATTTGGAAAATGAAAAATAGGAAAATAAAGAAAAGGAAAAGAAAACTAGAAAAGGAAAATTGAAAATTCTTTCAAAAACTAAACAGGCCCTTAGAAAAATGACATTTACTTGTAGATTGGGGCACTAGTATATGAAGGTCAATTGAATTGGGTAGTTTAAGGCAGCTAGAAAGTTTACAGATAGTAGATGCTAAAAGTCTTATAATTAGAAAAGATGTTGTTGTAGAGTTGCCTAATCTTCGAAATTTAGGAGTACAATTTGCAAGGAAAGAGGAAGCAGAGATTGTTCTAAATCTCATTCCATTTTTGGAGAAGGTAGCCATCTTCGTTCCTTGATCTTGAAAATATATGCAAGAGATTTTTTTTCCAAGTTGGAATCACTTTAAAATTGCCATAACCTCATAAAATTAGTGCTTGTCGAACCCATACTCCAAGAAGATCACAACCTACAATTCCTACCCAAAAGTCTTGTCAAGCTAATTTTGTCCAATTCTTATCTAAGGCAAGACCCAATGGGTATGTTAGAAAAAAAAGCTACCTAATTTGAGAAATTTGTCCTTGAAAAATTGGGCTTATAAAGGATCTAAAATGGTATGTTTAGCCCATGGATTTCCTAAACTTGAGATTTTTATACTTGAAGAGTTGGATGAAGTAAAAGAATGGGAGATAGAGGAGGGTGCAATGCCATGTCTCAATACTTTACATGTCAAAGGCCTACGCAAACTGCAGATGATTCCAGAAGGCTTGAAACTTGTCACTACCCTTCAAGAATTGAAACTCAGTAACATGAGTTGGGTGTTTAAATGGAGAGTGCAAGTGGAGAATGGAGTAGAAGGAAAGGATTTTCATAAGACTCGCCACATACAATCTCTCAGAATCGAGTAGTACTCTTCTTCCAATTATAAGGTAATTAAATTGATGATGAGTTTCTTCTCTCCTATACACATTACTATATATTTATTTATTAGTTTAAGGTTATATTTTCGTCTGTAATGATGTTAGTGCAATAACATTGTTAAAATGTTCTTTATGGTTTTTTTAATATATTTTATTAATCGTTGTTTTGTTTTATGTGGTTAAAATGTTGGTAATTCTTGTTAAGTCAATAAGATTACTTAATGACTTAATTCTTGTTAAGTCAATAAGTCAAATTAATAATGGATTATTAAAAGTCATTAATGACTCTGATTATTAATGAGTAAATACTATGACATCTTTCATCTTTTTGTTTGTGTTTTTTTTCCTTGATAGGTTGATGATCTGATGGCAGGCTTAAAGTGGATTTGATGGAGCAGTTTATCGATTGAAAGTTGCATATTATACTATTTAATTAGATGTATTGCACCTATTATGTCCTTGTGTTGCAGATTGAAAATGTAATTATTAAGATGTTGATTGCTTCTTCATTGTGTGTTAAGCTGTGTTCTTGTGTGTGGCTTTAATTTTCTTTTTTTAATGTTTGTTCTTCTTCTTTGCTCTAAAATGAAATTTTATGCAGACAAAATTCTTTTTGTGCCTCAATTTATCACTAGCTACATGTTGCTTGTGATGTGCTGAGATTAGTTAGTACAAATGATCTCCAGATGGGGCCTCGCTATTGAGATATTTGATGGTACATGTTGACGATCAACTTAATTTTTTCTTGTTAGAACTTAATAGAAATCATGACTTTTAATTATTATTGATAATGACTAGGAAAAGCTAAGTTTGATAAGGATGGAGTTGGAGTAGGAGGTGCATGACCAAGTATTCTCGTTCCATTATGAGTTGGAGGCAAGAGTGCTAAAAGAAGTTCCAGCAGAATCTATAATCAGACTTTGACTAGTTGCCATAGGAAGAAAAGAGATCAGAAATGAAGACAAGAAAGTTTTGGTTGTAAAACCTTTAGAAATGCTATAATACCATAAAAAGGTAATGCATGCTTGATCACTTTGTATTGCAGTATCAAAATGTATACAAGTACAACATGACAACTGATACATATAATATAACAAACTAACAAACTAGATAGTTATCATTAGCTGTACAATAATAACTTATTAGGAAAATAATCTCCCTCTCACACATCGGGCCATGCTTTGGAGACAGAGATAACCCATTTTCCTAGTAACCGGGCTTATTGTTGGTAAACCTGGGCTCTGATACCATTGCCGTGGTACTTAACAAAGCCCATATAGTGACTTTTTTAAGCAACAAACATGATTTGGCATGTTAGTATCTATGAAACCCAGAGGTTGTTCCATGTAAACCACATCATCAAGAGCTTCATGTAGAAAAGGCATTTGAAATATCCAATTATTTGACAGACCAATCATGAGTAAGAGCAATAGTAAGTACTAACTGAACTGTAATAGGCTTTACAATAGGAGAAAAGGTTTTTGAAAAATCAACTCTTGGATGTTGATGAAAACCTTTTATGAAAAGACATGCTTTGTGCTTATCTAAACCTCCATCGGGCTTATGCTTAGTCCAAAAAACCCACTTGCACCTAATAACATTATACTCAGGTTGTCTCGGCACTAAGACCCAGGTACCATTTCGAACAAAAGCATTGTGCTCATCTTTCATTGCACTACACTATGCACTAAACTTGAGTGCTTGAACATGAGAAGTTGGAGTGAAAGTAGGGGAGGCCAAAGCTAAAAATTATTTGGTTTTAAATTATCGGTTTTGGAACGGGTGACCATGGGGTGCGCGGAAAGTGTTTTCAATGGTATCAGAGCTGACCTTACTCCTCTCTAATGTGGGGCCCCCATGAGAGATACCATGGCGAGGTAGGCCCGGACTGCTGGACTATCAGAGCAATGGGTTAGTCCTTACGTACCCGGGTAGATCCCTCTCCTCTGACATGTTTGGAGCCAGTGCAATGAGGGCATTGCATAATCGGGTGGGGTAGAATGTCACAAATCCCACATTGGAAAGTTGTGGGGGAGGTCTTGGGCTTATAAGCATGTGCACTGTACACCCAAATAGGCTAGTTTTTTGGGGATAAGGTAAACGCCTTGTGACAAGTGGTATCAGAGCAGTGATCCCGGGTTCGTGTTTAAGACCAAGAGTTGGGTATGGCTCGTCTCATTGGGTGTGGCCCATTTGAATTTGATACTCACATTCCTATGTGAGTTATTAGGTATAGGGCTTGTAAGTAGTGTAGATTGAACCTTAACACAAGCCAATTGGTTTTGTGTTACATGGGCTCAACCCTATTTATAAGTCCACACGTGTGTGCATGGGCCAACACTCTCAAGGTCCGTGGACTTATGCGTGGGCCAACACTCTCGAGGCCCATGGACTTATTGGCATGGTATCAGAGCTAACCTAAACTTCCTAGGTTCGCTATAGCACATTGTACCACTTTATTAATCGTCTTGTCCTTCCCTCTTTGAATAATAGGTCACCTTATGAAGTGACAATTGGTAATGGTGAGTCTGTTCCAATTTCTCATACTAGTTCTTCCAATTTCTTAGTCAATAATCATTCTCTCTACTTTTCAAAGATCTTGTGTGTTCCAAAAGCATTTAGCAATTTATTATCTATCAATTCTCTTGCTCGAACTAATCCTATCTCAATTAAATTTTTCTCTAACTTTTTTGTTTTTAAGGATATCCACATGAAGCAGGTAATTTGTCGAGGCCCGAATAAAGATGGACTCTATCTACTAGCTCTTCTTCCTTCTTAGCAAAAGTCACTCACACCTATAGCTTTCACAGTCTCTCTCCCTACTTGGCATGCTCATTTGGGACATGCCAACATTTAAACTATCACGTCTCGTCAATAGTCACATCTCTTTTTCTTATTCGAATAATTTTTCTTTATGCGATGCTTGTAGTGTTAGCAAATCAAATAAATTATCTTTTCTTACTTTTGGTTTTTAGGCTTCAGCTTCCCCTACTTTTACTCCAACTTCTCATGTTCAAGAACTCAAGTTTAGTGCATGGACTAATACAATGAAAGATGAGCTTAATGCTCTTGTTCGAAATGGTACCTGGGTCTTAGTGCCAAGACAACTTGAGTATAATATTATTGGGTACAAGTGGGTTTTTTGGACAAAGCACAAGCCTGATGGAAGTTTAGATAAGCACAAAGCACGTTTTGTTATAAAAGGTTTTCATCAACGTCCAGGAGTTGATTTTTCAGAAACCTTTTCTGCTGCTGTAAAGCCTACTACAATTTGGTTAGTACTCTCTATTGCTCATACTCATGATTGGCCTATCAAACAATTGGATGTTTCAAATGTCTTTTTACATAGAGCTCTTGATGATGTGGTTTACATGGAACAACCTTCGGGTTTTATAGATACTGTCAAGCCAAATCATGTTTGTTGCTTAAAAAAGTCACTCTATGGGCTTCGTCAAGCGCCGCAGTAATGGTATCACTATCTTGGTCAAGCACTACTTGCACATAGTTTTACGAAATCCCATGCAGACTCTTCTTTGTTTTTCTATCATAAAGATGACATCTCCATGTTTTATTTTGTTTATGTGGGCAATATCTTATTAGCGAGCAACAATCTAACTTCTATTCAGTCTTTAATATATGGCATGCAAACTAAATTTCAACTCAAAGATTTGGGTAACCTAGAATACTTTTTAGGTGTGAAAGCTACATGGTGCCATGGCGAGTTGCTTCGCACTAAAAAAATATATAAATGATTTACTTCACAAAGCCAAAATGGAAGATTGCAATGGGTTGTCTACACTAGCTTGTAGTACTGTCAAGTTGTCCCTTTCACTTAGTGATCCTATGTCGGATCCTACACTTTATCAAAGTGTTTTTGGTAGTCTCTAATACTTATCCATCACTCGACCCAAAATTTTTTTCGCCATTAATAAAGTCTCACAGTATATGCATGCTCTAACAGAGGTTCATTGGGTTGTTGTCAAGTGCATCTTACGCTACCTCCGCTCAACTATGGCTCATGGTTTATGGTTATAACTTGCTAAAATCTTTACTTTAAATGCCTATTCCGATCCTGATTGGGCAGGCTGTATTGATGATCGCAAGTCAACAACAGGCTATGCTATCTTCTTGGGTAGTAACTTAGTCTTTTGGAGTTCTTATAAACAAAGGACTGTGTCAAGATCTTTAGCCAAAGCTGAGTATAGAGCTTTGGCAACATCAACTTCAAAAGTTTCATGGATTCAATCTATTTTAAAAGAACTTCACTTTCCCACTGTAACTCTAACTATTTAGTGTGATAATATCAATGCAACATATCTCACCTCCAATCCTGTCTTTCATTCACGCACCAAGCATTTGGAGGTGGATTTTCACTTTGTTAGAGATCGAGTTGCAACCAAGTCTTTACAAGTACAATACATTTCTTCGCATGATCAACTCATATACGCTTTCACTAAATTTTTTGCCCGAACTCATTTTTAGTATCTTCAAGACAAGTTGTTAGTTTTTGCCAAACCCATGCAACTTGAGGGGGTGTGTTAAGGATTAAGCTAATCCTAACAAGTTGTTATTGTACAACTAATGATAATTATCTAGTTTGTTAGTTTGTTATATTATATGTATTAGTTGTCATGTTGTACTTGTATATATTTTGATACTGTAATACAAAGTGATCAAGTGTGCTTACCCTTTATAAGGTTTATTTATCTATATATGTATAAGTCTAAGGATTTTCTCTTGGATTCAAAAGAGTTGGATCATTTTTCCTCAATTCAGTTCTTAGTTGATGCCTGCCAAAATGCAAATTTTAAATTTGGTTGTTATTGTTAAAGCACTTGAGTGATTGATTATAAAATTTGTTTGCAAATTGAAGCGAATGCGTGTGGTTCAAATTAGAAGTTTATAGAATTTATTTCTGATTTCAACTTTTTAATTTTGTGAAAGTATTTGTTACTATGCCAAATTTTAAAAGATTTTGAAATGTTTTTGTTTGAAATAAATTTTAAAATATTTACCCAAAGCAAATACGCTTCATTTATAATAATTTATTTTCAAATAAAATTATATTTAAAATTTATTCAGAAAATAACGGAACTGAACCAAATAAGGGGTAAAAGAATTCCTATAAATGTATTTAACAATGGGTGAATCTTGACAACAACTTTATCAATTTTTTAAAGAGCAAAGAAAAATGAGAAATTCTTGGGAAGGATTTCAAATTGCTTGAGAGGATAACATCATGTAAAAGAGCTGAACTTCTGTAATGATAAAAAGTTAGTTGCTCCAAATGAAACTTTTTTCGCAAGAATTAAAGTTCTCAACATAAGTTTTAATCAATAGTGTTGTGTTTTTTCTCTTATGAATGATAAGCAAATAGAGTTCTGTTGTAACTTAACTTGTATCAGCTGTACTATTCTTATTGTTATATTGTTATCACTTGTAGTTATCAATGTGTCTTGTACTCTTTATATAGAGGAGATTATTTCATTCAATAAATAATCCTTACTTGTCTCAGCTTCTTCATGGTATTAGAGCCTCACGTGGTCTAATAACCAAGGCTTTACCATGTTAAACACTGAAACATCCTTAATCACCGCATGCAACTCCTAATCAAACGTCAAAACTCTTACAAATGTTGCCCATCCGCTACCGATATGTTTAAACTCAACCAACTATCTTCTTTGGCGAGCTCAACTGATGCCTCTGGTGCACTCATACGATTTGGCTAAGCACATCGACGGTAGCACTGAACCACCTGCTCAAACCACATCGGACAATCAACTGAATCCTCCATCATACAAGAACTGGTTTCAACCTGACCAGCTTGTACTCAGCTGGATCATTAGATCCATGTCTGAGAATTTTTTTCCCAGATAGTTGGATCAGCAACTGCTCATCAAGCCTGGATGCCCCTTGAAAGTGCTTACACTTCCGGCTCGAAAACTCAGGTTAGAACTATTAAATCCTTTTTCTTTCAGCTTCAAAAAGACACCGATGAAACCATCTCTCAATATGTTCAAACAGCAAAGGGCATGTCTGACCAACTTCAAGCTTTTGGCAATCCAATTTCAGATGATGATTTAATTCACGTTGTTACCAATGGACTGGGTACTATATATCGCCCATTTGTGCGTTCCTTAGAAAATTGGCCTGCAAACCTCACCATTAATGATCTTTATGGTTTACTGCTCAGTGAAGAAATTAATCTTGCTAATGACACCAAAGGCATCGTGCCTCCTATTGCCTTTTATACTGTTATTCCAGTAAATGATCATCGTTCCTCCTCTAATTTTTGGGGCAGAGGTAATTTTCGTAACCAACATGGGTGTGGCCAAGGATGTTCTTCTTCTTCCAATCGTAACCAATTTTACACTAACAATGGTTTGTTTTCACCGAACAACACATCTATCACATGTTCTAATTATAATGGGGATGGCTATTATGCTCGCCAATGCCCATCGCCTCGCCCATCTTTTGCTCGCAACTATAACCCAACCTTCTATCAACCTTGCTCGATCAACCTCTGTAACCAAATAACTACAGCCATGGATTATGGATTTGGGAGCCACCCATCACCTCACACCCGAGATGGAAAATCTTTCGCTTCATTCAGAGTACACTAGTCTAAATGAAATTACAATTGGAAATGGTAATACTCTCCCAATTGCCAATATTGGTAACTTTTCTTGCACTTCCAATAATTATTCTTTTAAACTTAATGATATTCTTCATGTTCTATAAGCTAGTGCTAATTTACTATCAGTATCTTCTTTTACTCACACTAACCATGTTTTTGTTAAATTTTTCCCAAATCATTTTGAAATTAAGGATCATCACACGAAGGATTGACTACTTTCTGGCCCGAATGATCAAGGCCTTTAATCTTTATTTCTTGATGTCAATAATTCAGCTCCACCACAAACCAAAGCTGTATTCAAATATTCTCTTCAACAGTGGCATGCTCATCTTGGATATGCTTCTCTCTCTGTTGTTTGCAAGGCTCTTCAGCATTCAAAAATTTCTTTTATTCCTAATAAAATGTCCAGTCTTTGTAAAGCTTACAATTTGAGTAAAAGTCATAAGCTTCCATTTCCTAAATCTTTATTTCAAGCTGTTAGACCATTAGATTTAGTTTGTTCAGACTTATGGGGACCTTTCCCTATTAATTCAATTGATGGTTATCGTTAGTATATTATTTTTTATGATCATTATAACAAATATTTCTGGATTTACTTTCTTAAATTCAAGTCTGAGGTCTTAAATGCTTTTATTAAATATCATTATCTTATAGAAAAAAATTTTAGTTTATCTATCAAAAGCTTCTATGCTGATTTGGGTGGAGAGTTTCAAGCTCTCACTTCCTATCTTTTTGATAATGGTATCACTCAAAGAGTTGCATGTCCCAAAATCCTAGAATAAATGGATATGCGGAGTGCAAGCATCGCCATATTGTAGAAACTGGTAGAGCATTACTTCAGCATTCTTCCAATGTTCCCTATGATTATTGGCATTATGCTTTTGATACTGCAGTCTACTTAATAAATAGATTGCCCACTTTTACTCTTCATTTTGAGACCCCATTTCATAAGTTATTCAATACCGATCCCAATTATCATGAATTAAGAATTTTTGGTTGCTTGTGCTATCCTTGGTTGAAACCTTATGCTCTAAATAAGCTTGCTCCAATAAGCAAAAAATGTGTTTTCCTTTGATATAGCAAAATAAATAAAGGTTTTTATTGTCTTGATCTTTCTACTAAGAAAATTCTAATTTCACGGCATGTTGTCTTTGATGAACATGTTTTTCCATTTGCAACTATAGATGAAGGGCACTCTCTTAATGTCCACAACCTACCATCAACCATTCTCTTACCTCCTTCACTTCCAAGTTCGCTTCCACCCCTTCCTCCCAACAACCTACTTCCCCTCAAACACCAAATAAACCTCAAATTCTATCTTCTCACCCAATCTCTACCTCATCCGAATTACCAAATACAATACACCACTGTCCACCCTCCTCTTATAACCAACCACTCAACCCGAACTCATCTCTACCCCAAGACTTAACCTTAGTTGTTGATCTCTCCAACTACAACATAAACTCTTCAGCCCCTAATCCCACTTCAACTAGAACTCACCCTATGGCAACAAGATCATAGACATGCTCACTCAAACCATGCCTTTATCATTCTACTATAACTATAGAAATTGAACCATCTTCATTTAAACAAGCAAATAAATTCCCACATTGGCAACAAGCAATTCACACCGAAATTCAAGCTCTTCTAGCAAATGATAGACGGGAGCTAGTTCTTTAAACTTCATCTCAAGAGAAATCTCGATGGATCAGTTGATAGATACAAAGCCTGCCTCGTAGCCAAAGGTTTCCATCAACACCCCGGAGTTGAGTTCACAAACACTTTTAGTCTGGTTATCAAACCTGCAACCATACAGGTAATCTTGTCTCTTGCAATAACTCGTGGTTAGCGAATCAAACAACTTGATGTATCAAATGCTTTTTTGCATGGCCAACTTGATGAACACATTTTTATGCATCAACCTCCAGGGTCATTAATGACCACTATCCCTCTCAAGTGTGTTGTTTAAAGAAATCCTTGTTGGACTTGGCAAGCTCCACGCTAATGGTTCAAGAGACTAATATCGCAAATCTAACAATTCAACTTTATTGGATCCAAAACTGATCCATCATTGTTCTACTTCAATCAAGGTTCTATATCCATGTTTTGTCTTATTTATGTTGATGACCTTATTCTAATCGGGAGTTGCAGAAAAACTCTTCAGCAGATCATTGATTATCTCAGCTCAAACTTTGCATTAAAGGACCTTGGTCGACTTAATTACTTTCTTAATGTTAAGGCAATTTAGAACAATGATTGTCTTCTTCTAACGTAATCCAAATATATTCGAGATTTTTTGGATAAGGCAGCAATGACTTCGGCTAATGGTATAGCTACACCATCATGTTCTTCCACTCACTTACATCTTGATGATTCTCCCCCGTTTTAAGATGCTAAACATTACCAAAGTATTGTTGATGGCCTGCAGTATCTAGCCTTAACCCATCTAGATATTTCTTACTCAGTGAACAAGGCATCACAATTTATGCATTGACCATCAACCAACCATTAAACAACTGTCAAGTGTATTTTGCGCTATCTTCAATCCACAGCTCACTATGGTATTCTATTGTGCCCATCTTCTAAACATTCGGTTATTGCATATTGTGATGCAGACTGGGGCGAGTCATTAGATGATAAAAAATCCACTTTTGGGTCCTGTATTTTTCTTGGTGTTAATTTGGTCATTTGGGGGTCAAAGAAACAGCGAACAGTAGCTCGCTCTTCTACTAATGCCGAGTACCGATCCATTGCTCAAACAACTAATGAGCTTCATTGGTTGCAATCCTTATTGACAGAAATTGGGTATCCACTCTGGGCTTCCCCTACAATTTGGTGTGATAACTTGTCTGTCTGCAACTTACTTGACTAGCGTTCCCATCTTCCATTCCCACTCAAAACATCTGGAAATAGATTTCCATTATATTTGGGACAAAGTCAATGCTAAATAGCTTTTTGTGCGTTACATTCCTACAGATGAGCAAATAGCTGATGTCTTCACCAAGGCCTTATCCAATGTCGCTTCCATTTGCTTTAGGACAAACTGACAGTCGTTTCTACTCCAGCTCAATTTGCAGAAGGTTGATAAGCAAAAAGAGTTATGTTGTAACTTAACTTGTATCAGCTGTACTAATCTTATTGTTATGCTGTTGTCACTTGTAGTTATCAACGTGTCTTGTACTCTGTATATAGAGGAGATTATTTCATTCAATAAATAATTCTGACTTGTCTCAGCTTCTTCAATGAAAACATTATCATTAAAAAATCTGTGGTTATTAAGTTTCATAATAATGGATCAACAAATATTTTAAAAAAGAAGAATTAGTGAAAATTTTCAGATACCACAAAAAGAGAAATTAGTTCCTATGGAAAAAAAATAAATAAATAAAAAGTTCTATTTTAAAAAATAAAAAAACTAAATATTCAATGTCTATATGAGACTGTATTTTTCATAAAATTAAGAGATGCATTAACTTTTAATTTCATATAGTAATTTTAGTGCACGTTTAATAGATAAAATTTTTAGTAAAACTATGCAAACCAACAGATTCTAAAATTCATCAACAGTGGGAAATAATGATGGCATGCAGTCTTCAATCATTCTCAAAGCAATTGGCGAAGCTCCAGGTTTTCTTTTTGAAGAGACCTAATTTATTTTCCTTCATCAGTTCAGGTTGATTTTCTGTAATTGAGCTCATTACGCTAGAAAACTCCATCTGCTTGATGCATCAGTTATATTAGATTGTGAAGATATGGTAACAGATGCGCAAATTAACAACCATACTACATTTATACCTCCTGCATATGGCAATGTCATAGAATTTCAATATGAAGATTCCTAATATCTTTGTGGATAGATTTCTAGAATGAGTCGAGACAAGCTGAACTAAACCAAGTCGGGGGCTAACTAGTTTGGGTTTAGTTTATTTGTTATCACATTGAACTTATTATGTTGCTTATATATCATTAAATCTGAGCTCTGAGTAGTCTATGAGCAGTTCAATGCATTTACAACTTTGCTGATCATTATTTTTTTTGCAATTAAAAAAAATGGAGGTTCAAACAAAGATTTACAATTGAAAATTGAACGTGGAACGATTTTGTTGTTCTGAAATGCAGCAGGATACAATGCACATTAACTTGCAGGTGATTTTAACATGGTTCATCATGGACTCAAGAACCTGCTTGTTTCTTCTGCTTATTACTCTGTAATTTAAGGCCCTATATTACTTCAATCTTTTTTCCTTTTTTTTTTTCACTTGCAACAATCAAGCGGAAACCTCATCAAATGCCTTCAATTGATGGAATTGGAAAATCCAGTCAGAAAACATCTTTTACTTGTCTTAAGTTAAAATAAACTGCGATGGCTGATGGGTTTGTTTAACATGATTCAAACTTGTAGTTTTCTATAAACAATTATCCATAATATATATATATATATATTGTCTACTAGCAGTAAAGGGTGTGCATTTAATTAAAAAGTAGTCTTTAATTTTTTTAGTATATATTCTTTAATTAAAAAATTCTTTTAGTATATATCACATATGCATATTTATACAAATGGTTGATTTTATATAAATTTAAACTAACAAATTATTGTCTACTATGAGTAAAGGGTGTACATTTGATCGGTTTGGTTAGTTTTGAGCTTTTTTTGATCGAACATAATTAACTTAACTGAACTAAATTAAAAATCAAACCAAATTAAAAAAATCAAAATTTTTAAAATAAAAACCTAACCGACCGAACCAAACTAATTTTTACAAATGTAATTATTTTAATATTTTTAATTAAATTATTATACTATGTACAAAATAAAAAAAAAATTCAATTTGTTTAGTTATTTTTGTTAATTGAATTTTTTTAGTATAACTGAACAAGAATTTTGATTCGGTTCATAAAAATTGAAAAATAAACAAATCGAACTGGATCGGTTCTGTTGGTTCAATAGTCTTGCACACCTTTTTTAACTAGGAGTGTATTACATGCTATATATCATTAACTATAATTAAATAAAAAATAAATTAACAATTTTTTATTTTAATTATATAGATACACATATATGAACCAAAGAAATATTTCTGAATGGCCAAAGGTACAAATTGGACCCTCAATTTTTACCTGAAGTTTGGATTGGACCCCAATATTTTTTTTGTTCCCAATATGAACTTTTTCTTTTAAAACTGAACTATATTGAACCTTTCCTTAAAAAACTTTTACAAATATTTCCTATAAATTAAACAAAAATTTATTTTTTTTAACGGTTGACTAATAAAAATTATTTAGATTAATAAATAAAGTTCATAAATTATTTATAAAAAATATATATCACCTAATTGTGAAAATTTTAAAATTTCTTAAAATCTTTAAGCCTACAAAATAATTTTTTATATTTTTTGAATATTTTTAAATTTTGTGAAACTTTTATATATATTTTTTAAAAAATTTATAAACTTAAAAAATTTAAAAACTTTACAATCAAGTGATAAATATATAAGAAATTCATTCATTTTATTCAAAAATTTCATTTTAATGGTCGAATAATAAAATTTTATTCATCAATTTAGTGTTGATAGTTGACTAATATAAAGTTATTCATTAGTGAAGGCTATGCTTTCTTCAAATTTTCATCCTATGGTTTCTTGGGCTCGGTTTTTCTAGAAAGAGTTTCTTCCGCCATCTAGATCCATTCTTTGTTGGTGAGCTTACCTTGGATATTGGCCAACTAAAGACAATCTTATATAGAAAGGGCTTTACATAGCATCTAGGTGTTGTTTTTGTCAAGTTGCCTTGGAAACAGTTGATCATATTTCCACCCAATGTTCATTTGCTAAAGAAATTTGAAGGACTATTGATAATGTTTTCCAGCATCCATTATCTAGTAATTCTTTAGCCTCTCTGGTTTTGGTTGCTATGAGATGTTCTTTTAGCTCACAGGTGGAAGTACTTTGGAATTCGGCAATCGTTAGTGTTGTTTGGTTGATATGGCATAGCCGAAACATAAGTATTTTTGAAGGAGCTCATCCTGATATTTTCCTTGCGCTTCGTAGCCTATGGAGGATGATTAAAGAGAGTGCTTTCTTTAATCATGGTTCGATGTATAACTCTTTAGCAGAGTTGCAAACTCTTTCATTGTTGAATATAGCTCCTATCCCATCTAAAGCTCCTTGAATTATTAGTGTTTTTTGGCATCCTTCTCTCTCAGGTTGGATTAAAGTTAATACTGATGGGTCGGCGGTTGGATCTATGGGGATATCTGGCGCAGGTGGTATCTTTCGCAATGCTAGAGGTTATGTTAATGGTGCTTTTGCTTTTAATACAGGTGTGAGTTTTGCTTACCTTGTAGAATTGCAAGCGCTATGTTTGTAATTCGAAAAGCTATGGAGTTAGATTGGTGTAATTTGTGGTTAGAATGTGATTCTACTTAGGTTGTGCATTTATCTAAAACTCGATCTGTTGATGTTCCTTGGGTGGTTCGACTATTATGGGACTTATGCTTAGATGATCTTAAGAGCTTGAATTTTATTGTTTCTCACATTTATCGTGAAAGCAATGGTGTGGTGGATAGTTTACCTAAAGTTGGAGCTCATCATACTCATTTCCAATGGTGGTATACTTGTCCAAATTTTTATATTAATCTTCTTTTTGAAAATTTTAGTGATGTTGAGAGGTTTCATTTTTGTTGATTTTCATGTTCTCTATTCTTCTTTGAATGCACTTTTCTTTTTTTATTAATAATATTTTGGGTCCTTTTAGATGATGAGGGTGTTAAGATTGTGTCAACCTAGTAAAGATGATTGAGTGCATCTGCTGATACTTGGTCTTAATTTTTATCAAAAAAAAAAAGATTAATGAATAAAGTTGATGAATTTTTTTTCAAAGTTAAATCATTTGATTGTAAATTTTTTAAAATTTTAGGTCTATATAAATTTTTTTTAAAAAAATAAAAATTTAGAAAAATTTTAAAAATATTTAAAATTAAAAAATATTATATTTGCTTAAAAAATTTAAGAATTTCACAGTTAGGTGATATAAACAATTTATCAACTTTATTTATTCATTTAAATAATTTTTGTTAGTCAACTGTTAAAAATTAAAATTTTATTTTATTTATAGGAATTATTTGTAAAACTTTTTTAAGGGAATGTTTAATATAATTCCGTTTTGAAAGAAAAAATTTCTATTGGGAATAAAAAAATATGGAAGTCCAATTCAAATTTCAAGAAAAATTGAGGATCCAATTTGTACCTTTAGAATCAAATATTATCAAAGTTTGTCGATTTTTTTTTGGTCAATTCAAAGTTTGTCTATTTTAGTATAGAAAGTTTTGAACTCATTTACACTTAACCATGGTTAAAACTTTCGCCATACAGAAATTAAAAAAAAAATATATGTAACTGTTAGTTTTATGACAAATTATATCATAGACCATTGTCCATATTGTAATATGGACCAAAGATCCAAAAAACGTGTGAACACATTTTTTTTACGCTTCCTTTTTTTTTGAAAGCTTCCTCTCTTTTTTTAACCCTTCCAGGCTCATCCTTCTTCTTCATCATCATCTTATTATTATTATTATTATTATTATTGTTTATCTTATCCTTAATTTGATCCTCTTCCTCTTCCTATTTCTCTTCTCCATCAATTTGAATCTGTCGTTGATGAGATTCTTGTTGCTTTGCTACTGTTGCAATAACTTTCTTCACTCTGTTTCTCTTTCTTTTTCATTTCTTGCTGCTGCTATTGTTTTCGTCTGCAGTTGTTGATGAAATGTTGTTGAAGGTGGAAGTCCTTGGCTTCAACAGGTGTGAATCTTATTAAAAAAAAAAACTCTTTTCGTTCCAAGTGTTATTGTCCAGCTTCAAACTCCAAAACTTTGTTGATTTGATGCACTGTTAACTTGTATTTTAGGTGTTTAGTTTTTGTAACAACAGACTTCTTAGTAACTGTAGAAGTGATGAATCCAGAAATGCATGGAACTGAATTTCATGGCATGGGCATGGCTTTCAGTTAG
>CATIWM010498277.1:0-14887 GCA_949671775.1 Mallotus repandus
AAAAAAATTAAGGAGATCATTAATATCTCATTAAAGCACTTGAAGACAAACACTAAAGTAACCACATGCATGATTCATGATACTAAATCTAATTGAATGACATGAAATCTCCCCAACTATCCCAGCTAGCTACAACGTTCTTTCAACCTTTTTTTTTTTTTTTTGTAGAATGGCAACAACTCCTTGAGACAACATCATTTTAGTTCGATGATTTTTTGGTTTGTTTTGATGATAAAACCATCTTGCGAGGGATACACTTCCCTCTAATTGCTCCCTTCTCTTTAGTTTCTTCTTGCTCTCCTTCTTCCTGTCCTCCTTTTGTGCTCCTAACCATACATTTATTATTGTCAGGTTATTTTGTTCAGAAAACAAAAATAACCAAAGCGTTGACATTTAAATAACCTTAAAAATAGCAACAAATTTAATACTAAACACCGCCGTTGCTAAACAAGTTAAAAGCCTTCATATTATATGTTAATCAATAATATCTAAAAACTGTATTCTTACGTATCTAAACATTTTTTCTGAATGCATTAAACCCAATTAAATAAAAAAAATTGTCTCAAAAAAATTATTTTATTTTATTTAATCCCAATTAAATAAAAAATTTGAAAAAATTATTTTTAAGGCCTTTTTTTTCATCTAGAAATACTGGTATCATACTAAATAAGTATAGATCCATATTTTATGAGGAATTATGTTCTGAAAATCTTACTTTAATTTCAATAGCAAGTAGATGATAAGTATTTTTTGAAAAATGGGCACTACTGTGCTAACCTTTCTTCAGTGTAGGAGTTTGATCTCTTCAACCCAGCTGACTCAGCCACAACTCGGTTCTCACTCATGGATTCGACAATGCTACCACTAAAATACTCCTTTTCTTCAGCCTGTGGATTCCCAAACCTAGGATTTTCAGACATGTATCTTATCATCACATCTTCCTCAGCAACCTTCACAGCAGTCTTATGCAGAATCTCTCTGTGGAGATCGCTTTCACTTCGCTTAATGACCATATTAACACCACGACTGGTCACCTTTGGTGGCTGTTGCTTTAAACTTGCCGCACCATTGTTCTTTGCTTTAGCTACCGCTAAGTTTCCGCAAGAAATGAGTTGGAGAAGGACTGAGTTGCGACTCGTCGTTGACTCGTTGAATGTTGGGTCACCATCTTCAAATCTTTTAGGAGAAGCAGTGCTGTTGGAGTTGATGGTTAATTGGGTTTTATTCGATGTTGATGGTGGTGGTGGTGGTGGTGGTGGTCTGCGGGACCGGTCACTGTGAGCTGATTCAGTGATGGGATTTTTAGTGGGTTCTTCGAGTTCGTCTGTTGATACTCCCCTAGAACAACGAGAATGTGGTGTTGTTGAGGATGTGTAGCTAGTTTTCTCTTCATATTCGTACTCTTCTTGTGATTCTTGTTCTTGATCTTCTTCTTCGAAATCTTCATATACGAACTTGGGGTTGTGAGTTTCTTCAAGTTGTAGTTTGGGTTGTTGACTCGGAGTGAGTTGTTTTGCTTTTGCATGGAGATTGGGTTCTTGAATTAGTTGTCTAATATGATTATTAGTTACCTGAAGCTGTTGGAACCTTTCTGCAAAAGCATTGATGCATGTAATTAATTAGCCAACCAAGTTAAACTAGCTAGATCGTTAACAAATTTCACAATGGAGGCTAACCAGAACATCCTTCAACAAGTTCAGATCCTTTGAGTACGTACTCAGCTCCATCTGAGGGATAAATTACATCATTTTCTGCTAAGTCGTTCCAAACATAACCATTCTTGTAACTCCTTTACGAAACCAAGAAAACCAAGAAACGTTAATTAATTAAGCAGCCATTAGTACCTCAACAACTAATTATTAAAAGGGAATAGTAATTAATAATGTCGATGATCCTTTAATTACCTTTTGCAAGACCACGAATACAGAGAAGGCATCCCTTTGCCTCTGAGAACAGTAAGCCGATCCATAACATCTGACATAACATATATAGTAGCAAACAAGGTAGATATAATAAGATAAAATGTGAAACAAAACTGGTAAACTATAGCAGTAATCAAGATTCAAGATTTCAGTAAGTTTTTTTTACCTTTCAAACGAAGATGGTGATTAGCAAAATGGGTAACTTCCATGTAATGAGGGTGTTCAAGCTGGCCATTTCTTGAGAGGTAGTAAACAACTTGAACCTTTTTGATGATGGGTTTGAGTTTTGGCTGCATACAGACTTTAGCCCTATCGGGACTGTTAGCTCTAATATCTCTGCTGCTTCTTTTTGATCGAACATCCATACTTGGATGATCTTCTTCACTTCGATGATCTTCTTTTTGATGATCTTCTTTTTTATCCTATGTTGTTGAAAGGCGAAGTCACTTTCTTTATAGTTACAGAAAGGTTGATGAAGCTTTGGAGTTTAAGAGATGTAAAGTGAAAAGGAAAGTGACAGGGCATCAAAAGACGCAAACAATATTTTACATAACAGTACTACTGATGGGGATTTCAACTTTGGATGCTTTTGTTGTGTAATGTTGATGTGGTTAATTAATGGGGCGGGGGAGAGACAGAGGTAGGAGAAGAGAAGAGAATGTTAAGTGTAGGGCCATGATCACTGTTCATGAATATGTTTTGACTTTGTGTTTGGTCTGATCATAAACTGATAAGGCAAAAAAAAAAGTGATAATCAGCTTGCTGAAGCTCAACTCATCTCTGCCATAGCTACTAGTTCTTAGGGCTGAGTATGAAAGTCCAAGAAATCGAAATTCTTAAATCCTTTTTATTTATCTTTAACTAAAATCAGTAAACCAAATTCCAATTTAATCTAACAAACCTAATACCACATTTCATTTAATATAAATGACAAAGGTTTTCTACATTTAGGCAATAAAAAATTCTCTGTTTTACCTCCGGGCACAATATTGACCACATAATAATTTGTGACATATATTTCTACTTTAAATCAATATCTCAAATAGATTATTTATACCTACATATGTATCAAAAAAATTAAGAAAATAGATTAATAAAAAATGTTATATTATTTAAAGCATAAGAGATTATTATTCTATTCAAATTAATCTACAAAAATATCTAAATATTATAAATGTAATCAAATCAAAATATATTTTTTACTATATCTTGTGATTATGCATCTCTATAAGAATTGCGACCGTTAATTATTATATATATTATAGATGGATCACTGCTCTTTTTTATTAGGTTCTCACCAACCTAAGAAATTAAATCTATTGGATTTTAAAGGAAGCTCTTGAACTCAATCATCCTCTCTATAGAGCAAGACATCTCACTATTTCATCAGCATGCTAAAATTAGACGAAATATTAACTTAAATGTCAACATGAAGAATTACACTTGAAGGTTAATCAATTTTATAAATGATTTACATAATTTTTTTACAATCTTACAATTTCAAATAATAAAATCAACAAAAACTACATTGAAATTTATATTTGATGAAACGGTAAAAAATTCATTTAGCTGACAAACATCTCAAGGCTAGTATTTATAGTACTTGAAATCAGCTTCACCAGCAACATACCGAAATATGATTAATATAGTGTAAGCTTTGAGTTAAAGTCAAAAAGGTTCACAAATGCTTGGATTCGTATACATCATACGTTAATGATTTAGTGTTAAACAAACGGATACGACATTAAATAGAGTGGCAATATCACCCCATTTGTAGTGCTATATAGGTAGCCTATAAAAGGAGGCTCTTGCCAGCACTAGATTGTAGGGAGTTCTTCGCATATCCATAACAGTAGTCTTTATTACGCACAGGCACATCACTTTTTTCACAAAATACTAAGGGGTGTTGTGAAAAGGAAATGCCAACGACTGCCAGGCGCATATGGGAGCCCTGGTAGGCCAACCCGGACGTTATGCCTTCTTTTTGTTTCTTTTTTCCACTGCTGCAATTGCAAGGGCCTGTTTTTTCTTGGAATTGCAATTGCTCTATATTATATATATGTTTAACATTTGAACTATCCAACCATATTACATCCAGTTGTTTCTTGTTTGTTTTAATAATTCATAGTTTATATTTTTTCTTAAAAGAAATTGTTAAAAAAAAAATTCATACTTTATATTCAACCGCAAACTTTGATTTTTGTTCTCTTTCGTTATATTTCTTATGATGTTTTTGCTAGTATATAGAAGCATAGAGTCGAGTAGAATTTTTGAAAGTTACAACTTATCGAAAATTAAGCAAAGTCGAGTTCAAAAAAAATTTCAAATTTAGAGTTCAAACTCAGCGCCAACTTAGTTTGCATTAAAATTAAATAAACATAATTTATGCATATTTTCACGGTTCTACTAATAAACTTTATGAATAGTTCGAATTGCTTTACCTAATTAAAATAAACAATTAAAACTAAATTTACAATAAAATGAAATAAAATAATGCCGAGTTTCTTAACAATTTGAGCTTAAATGTTTATTAAACAAGTTTAAAAAAAGTAGTCTGAGTTTGGTTCATTTTACTTTACAAATAATCTAATGAGTTTTTTTTTTCAAATCAAATTCCGAGCGGGCTCATTTATACTTAGAGATAGCAGCAATCCAAGGTACAACCATTGAAAAGTGCCCTAAAAGTGGGGGCATAGGATGAATAGGACTAATTAAAATTTTAAGGTTGAATGAAAGATTTGAAGGTTAATTAAGGAGGAATAAAAGCAACAAAAGAATAATAGAGCAAGAATAGGAATATACACACTTTTAAGGAGTATGGATTCTCAATCAATCATATGTCTCCTACCTAACTTCTTCCAAGTCAAGATTTTCAATTCTTTCACACTAATTTACTAACAAGATTGATTACAAGTAAGAGTTTTTTTGGACTCAATGCAAATTTTTACAACAATTGAGTTTTTCTTAACTCGACTCAAACCACACCAAATCTGAAGTGTTTTGAATGACTAACACTTAAACCAAACACTAGAGTTGATCCTCACTTCCCTTTACTTCACCTAAGAAGGAGTAGAATTAAAATCTTAACTCTAATACATAATCCAACTCTCAAGAATTTAAGAAAGTTTAAAGATTACAAAGAGCTTTGAATGCTTAAATTGAATTCTTAATAGAATAATCTCACTTTTTAAATGAAGTTTCAAGGCTTGTATTTATAGTTTGAGACTGAAAAATAGTTGTTGAAGTGCTACCAATTTGTCCATAACCTTAACTATTTTTATTAAATGCTTCTTTAACTTTTTGTAGAGAAAAGCCTGCTCACAATTGTAAGAATCAAAATATTAGCCATTGTAATCAAATTCTGCCCATTGCTGAGTTGATATGCCACTCATCATCCTCCTCATAATCATTAGGATGACTTGTAAAGAGTCATGTGTTATAATACCTCTTTTGTGCTTGAGGTTTATATGTTAGATTGCCTTGATCATGATCGGGGTGCTCCTTTTCATAATATTGACTTGCTTGTGAGGAGTCTTCATTTTTTAAGATTAAGAGGCTTTTTTATGATCATGATTAGGACTGTCCTCCTCTCGATCATGAATGGGATGCAAGGATCACTAGATTGATTTAAAAATTAGACGTTTTAAAGTCCCTTTGCTTGTAAGAGTGCTCGGGATCATGAAGGTCACTCGTGAGCACCCCTGCATGCTAGAATCGACTTGATTTTAACCTTTAATTGGTTATAATTTTGTACCTATGCCTATAATTTTGTACCTATCTATCTTATAACCACACTAAAACACACATATTAGCAACTCAAAATTGATTTGTTTAAGTCAAAACAAAGGTGATTAACCATTGATTAAGCAAATGATTAACAATCTCCCCTTTTTGATTTTGACAAATAATTTTGAGTGATTTAAAAAACATTCCATGAATGCATGTGAAATTAAAATAATTATGCTCCTCCACAATGTATATATAGGGTGGCAAGTCTAAGATTGAATATTAGGCTATTAATGCATTTATTAGCATTGATTATGTATTTGAAATGTAACTTATAATGCATAACTTATATCAGGAGTTCAAAACTCAAATTTTAAATTAGTCAAATTTAAAATATCATATAATGATCAATGACAAACTTATATCATATTTAAAGCACATATATATCAAGCACATAAATGCATTATCGAGTCAAATATACCAAACTCTCCCCTTTTGTAAAGTGCAAAAGGGATATGTAGTTTCAAGAATAGAGAAATATAAAAGAAATATAATTCATTAAGAAAAAAAAAGACATTACATAATGAAAGTGATGTGAAATAAATGAACAAGTAAACACCTTAAACTTAGAGCATAAAACTAAAGATATAGTCTAATAATAATTAAAGGCAGTGCAAAGATAATGCAAAAAAGAATGTAAACATAAAACATGAAAGGCAAATGAACTAAGGGTCTTATGGTGCATCTTCTCCTCTAAATTCACATTGTGCACTTCCAAACCCTTGATTAGGCCACTAGCATTGGTAGCCTTGTCGTTTATAGAGGTAGTGAACATCAAATTCCAAATGATTAAGGTGATCATCCACTCTATTAAAGCAATTTTTAAAGTTGGTTTCCGTGAGTGTCATCGTATTAAAGAGATTGGACACTCATTTAGGTTCTCCCTCAACACCTTAAGAAATTGAGCTACCCTCTCCTCTAATTATATTTCTCCTTAGCATTGAAAGTTCCTCTTATAAAGCTTGGTCTCCTTGCTCACTAAGTTCTCCCTCAACCGCTTCCACACTAAGAGTGCCAATGTGTTCAACATCTTCAAGGTCATGTTTAAATTCCTCATCGGGTGCCTTATCCTTAAAAATCAAAGATTTTTCACCTTCTTAAATTGCTTAGAATTTTTTACAAAACTATCATTAAGAAAAAAAGGAGGAATAACATTAAGGTTAGTGAAAGAGATGTTGAGAAATTATACAATTTTGTTAACTATCCCACTAATGCAAATGCTCTCAAGGATGTTGTGACTAAAAAGACTGCCATTGAATAAATCTACCTAATTCAATTCAAACATTATCAACCATTACATGAAGAAGGTAAAGATCATCAAGAGTGTCAGTGTTTTTTGCTTAAACCCCTAGCGTTGATGGAATATGAGGTACCAAAAGACTTTAAAGTTCAAGGTGGAGGCGTTGGTAACATCTACAATAAAAGGCTCGCACATTTAACTTATAATGTCTTGCCCAAAAATTATGATGAAGTCCAGCAAAGGTATTTGAATAGCCCCTCATTAAGTAAAATTAAAAAGAGAATCAAAGTTAAAAACGGTCATAAAACATTTCCTTCCTCACAATTTAAAACCCATACTATAGGGCGGGTTGGACTCATCAACCTTTAAATATATAAGAGTGAAAGTTGAAAGAAATTTAACAATTAAGGGTAAATGGAGAGCACTTTAAAGGAAAGATCATAGAGATGCATTTTGTCAATAAGTTATTTTACCTCATCAAAGCATCTAAAGTTTTCGGAGGTTCTTTTCATCGTGTACCTTGAAGCAATAATGTTTCTAAAGTTGAAACGAGCGGTTCTTGACTTAATTTCTATTAAGAAATAATGGATGGTGAGAGTTTTAATTTACTTCTTAATTGCCTTTTAGATTATAATTCACCTTGAGTAGATTTATTTGATGCCATAGTGATATGTATGATGTATAATTTACATAAAAAAAAAGGTTTATAATAGAGAGAATGAAGAAAGAAGAGACTTTTCAAAAATGATGGAAAGGAAAAGTAAAGTGAGGATAAGTATGCTGGAAAGAGAAAACACAAAAGAAATTTTAAGATAATGAGATTTTGATGCATAAAATCCTTTTCAAAAAGAGTTTGTATAGAGTTTTTATCAAGTTCAGGAAGTGGCTTTGTATAGAGTTTTGATCAAGTTTAGGAAGTGGCTTTGTGTAGAGTTTTGATCAAGTTTAGGAAGTGGCTTTTTAAAAAATTATGCTCATTCCGCCAGTTCAAGTGGCGGAGTGGCTTTTTTTTTAAAATAATTAAAAGGCAGTCCATAAATTTGACTGGCAGACTGCTATAGGAGACTTTTGTCACTTAGCAGTTCTACTAGTTTGACTGGCGGACTAACTTTTCACAATTTTTATTTTTTATTTTTTTACTATAAAGTGGTAATTTTTTAAAAATCATCATCAATTTGTAAAATCTTTTAGTTTTTGTCATAAATTGGTAAAAAGTCTTCACCTTTATAGTGATTTTCAAGAGTTTTTCAAAAAAAAATTGTGAAGAGACAATGTTGAACCCTGCCTCCCTCATCTATTAATATAGAGACAAGCAGGATAGTCATGATCTTTTTTTTCTTATAGTTATCTTCCTTTTATTATCATGACCATTTGCTTCTTTCTATTTCAACTTGCACATTTTCCTTTGTCTCCTTAAGAGGACTCCAACCTTCTAGGATCATATCGTATAACCTCAGCTCCATCTTATGCTTCCAATTAGAATAGTCATTGTCGTCAAAGGATGACCTAAGTGATTGAAAGCTTATAAATTCACTCCCCACTTAGATTTTTGGTTTTTGCAATTACGTTTCAAGAAATCAAGCTCTAATACCAATTGAAAGTATCCTAGAGGGGAATGAATAAAGCTAATTAAAATTTTAAGGTTGAATAATATATTTAAAGGTTAATTAAAGAGGAATAAGAGCAATAAAAGAAGAATGAAGCAAAAATAGGAACACACACAATTATAAGGAGTTTGAATTCCCAATTAATCCTATGTCTCCTACCTAACTTCTTCCAAGCTATGATTTTCAATCCTCCCACACCAATCTATTCATAAGATTGATTATAGGGAAGAATTTTTCTAGGCTTAACTCAAACCTTTAAAATAATTGAGTTTTTTTTAGCTTAACTCAAACCAGAACCCAATACCAAGAGTTTTGAATAGCTAACACTTAAACCAAAAACTAGAGTTGATCCTCATTTCTCTTTACTTAACCTAAGAAAAATAGAAGTAGAAGTAAAATCTTAACTCTAATACACAACCCAATTCTCAAGAATTTAAAAAATTGTAAAGATTACAAAGAGAGATTTAAATACTTAAATTGAATTCTTAACAACTTATGTGCTCAACCAACTATCTAACTTAAATAAAGTATTCAAGGCTTGTCTGTATATTTGGAGACTGAAAAATAGTTGTTGAAGTGTTGCCAATTAATCTCAAACCATCACTATCTTTATTAAATGTTTCACATTTTTGCAGAGAAAAGCCTGCTCACAATTATAAGGAGTATGCTCATGATTGTGAGGATCAAAAAATTAATTGTTGTAATCAAATTCTACCCATTATTGAGTTGCCATGTCACTCGTGATCCTCTTCGTGATTGTGAGGATCACTCGTGAGGAGTCATGGGTTACAATACCTCTTTTATGCTTAAGGTTCATGAATCAGACTACCTTGATTATGATCGTAGTGCTCCTCCTCATGATTATGACTCTGCTTGTGAAATGCCCTAATTCATTGAGATTAAAAGGACTTTGGTGATCAATCAAAACTATCCTTCTCATAATCATGACATGGATCATAAGGATCACTAGATGGATTTAGAAACTTGAGATTTTAAAGTCCCTTTACTTATGAGGGTCACTTGTTAGAACTTTTATGTGCTAGAATTGGCTTGATTTTAACCTTCAATTGACTATGATTTTAACCTTCAATTGGCCATTATTTTATACCTATCTTATAATTACATTAAAACATATACATTAACAACTGAAAATTTATCTATTAAAGTCAAAATAAGATTGATTAACAATTGATCATACAAATAATCAATACCCATTAATAGATATGTGTATGAAATAGTTACCTAAATTCACCCAAAATCCAATGAACACTCTATTTTCACTACTCATATCTATCCTGAACTCAATTAATGATATCGAGTGCTTAAAAAGAATGTATAAAGCCAAAATCTTTAACATAAACAATGTATAAGTATCAATCAACACTCAAAAAGAATCTTCAAAAGATAACAACTGATAGATAGACCATTTTCTATGAATTTAATCTCTTGGAATTGTCAGGGTATAAGCAATTCACTAACAACGTTGGCATTAAGGAAGATGGTAATGAGAGAGAAACCATTGATTATGTTTCTCATGCTAACAAAGCAAATGGCAGCTAACATGGAGAAGCTTCAAAGAGATTTGGGTTTTCATAATAGCTTTCACAGAGATCCAGAAGGTAGATCTGATGGTCTTAGCTTATGGTGGATAGATAATTGCAAGATCAAAATCATTTATTCATGTAATTACATCATTAATACTTTGGTAGACTAGTAGACATTGAGGGAGAGGAATGGCACTTCACTATAGTATATAGGCATCCTCGAAGAAAAAGAAGAATGGATGTGTAAGACAAAATCTAGAATCTGAATATAGGGAATTCAATTCCTCAGCAATTTGGTGTCTTTGCTTTTAATCGATGATTTTAATGTTTATTTAAGCCCTGATGAGAAGAAGGGAGGTAATACTATTCACTTCTCCCACACTAGGGATTTTCGTGATTTTGTCAATGATTGTACTCTATTAGATTTGGGTTTTTAAGGAGGAAACTTTACTTGGAATAATAAGCAAGTAGGGGAAAAGAAACATACAAGCTCAACTAGATAGAGCTTTATCAAACTTAAAATAGAGAGCTAAGTTCAAGTTTGCTAAGGTTGTTCATAAAAGTTATTTGGGGTCTGATCACAAACTAGTAATTCTCATTTTTCAAACTGCAAACCAAAACGTAAAAGAAGGTTTATGTATGAAGCTAAATGGGAAGTAATTGATGATTGGAAAAATTAAATAAGAAGATCATGGTCAGGTGCAGTTCTTCATAATAGCTTGAATAATTACTTTGAATTGAAGCTGAACAGACTTGGACATGATCTTATCTGTTGGTGCAACAATAACAACATGGGACTTAATGAACAATTAAAAGCTTTACAACAAAGGTTTGAGGACATTATGATTGGTGATCTTAAAAGCTCTGAACAAACTAAAATGAGAGGCCTTCAAGATGGGATTGCTTTGCTTTGGAAACAAGAAGAGCTTTATTGGAAAACAAAGAGCTAATGTGAAGTGGCTTCAAAAAGGAGATAGAAATACGAACTTTTTTCACCTTACTAGCATACAAAGAAGATAATAGAGTCAAATAGTTAAAATAAAAGTTGTAGAAGACACTTAGATTGTGGATAAAAAAGGTATTAGAGAGAGCAGTGGACCACTTCAAACATTTGTTCAAGTGGGAACTAAGTCATTTTGAGGATGACTTCACTTTTGTTATGCCGAGATTGGTTACAAAAGAAATTAATAATGGTTTTTTGAAAAGTTTTAGTATGGAGGAGGTTAAAGTTGCGGTCTTTGGTATGGGGAGATAGAAATCACCAAGTCCCGACGGCTTCCTTAGTATTTTTTATTAGAATCACTAGGACATAATCAAGTATGATGTTACTCAATTGGTAAGAAATTTCTTTTATTCTGGTTGTTTACCTTTTAAGTTGAATAATACTACCATTATGCTGATACCAAAAACTAAAATGGCCTGAGTCATTTGATGATTATTGCCCGATCAGCTGTTGTAATTTTATTTATAAAGTGATTTCAAAAGTGTTGTTAAACAAATTAAAGAGATAGTTGCCTCAATTACTTTCACCTCATCAAACTAGGTTTTTTTAGTGGCATAACTATTCAAGAAAATATAATAATCAACCATGAACTTTTACATGCATTGAGAACTTGATTTAAAGGCAAAAGATATTTCTTTGCTTTGAAGCTCGGTATGGCAAAGGCTTATAATTGAGTTAGCAGGGAAGCTTTTCATCAAATTCTTTTCCAGTTTAGATTTCAGGAGGAGTGGATAAATTTGGTGATGCAATGTGTCCAAATAGTGGAGTTCTCTATTTCCATCAATGGATCCTTAACAATACCGTTTAGACCTCAGAAGGGTTTATGATAAGGAGATCTAATTTCTCCCTATCTATTTATATTAGTGGATGAATACTTATCAAGATTAGTGATCAATGAGCCAAAAAGGGCAACATCAAAGGAATCAAAATTACCAAATATTGTCCTCCTATTACCCACTCCCAGTTTGTTGATGATATTGTGCTTTATGGGAAGCCCACTGCTTTGGAAGTTCAGTCTTTTAATGGGGTGTTAAGTAAATATACAAAGGCCACAGGACAGAAAATTAACCTCCACAAGTCAAAACTTATATTCAATAGTAGTGCCCATCCATATATTAAGTGGTTTATTTGTGAAACATTTGAAGTGAATGAATCTCACTATACCTTTAAATATCTAGGTTTACCATTGGAATAGGGACAAACTAAAAAGAAGACGTTCAGTTTTCTGCTACAAAGAACCTATGACAAAATTCAATCATGGAAGAGCAAGTTTCTTACACTAGTGAGGAGAGAAGTCATGATCAAAGCAGTACTGCAAGCCCTTCCTTCTTTTATGATATCTGTGTTTAAAATACTCTCAACTATAATTTAGCAAATAAAGAAGTATATACGACAATTTTGGTGGAGTAAATACATAAGCATCAAGAAAATGCACTAGATTATATGGGTGTATTAACTAAGATAAAAAAGAGCAATGGGTTGGGGTTTCGGGACTTCGAGATGTTCAATCAAGCTATGTTGAGCAAGATAGATGGGCGTATATTATAAAATCCAGACATGTTTTGTGCTAAAATTCTTAAAGGAATCTATTTTCCTTGCTCTTCTTTTTTGGAAGCCAAACAAGATAATAAAGTGTCATGGATTTGATTGAGTATATTGAAGGGCAGAGAAATTTTATTGAAAGGGTGCAGATGGAATGTGAAATCTAAGAATGACATCAAAATTTAGTCTGACCCTTGGATTCCAACTCTTCCAAATTTAAAGATAACTTCTCATAAGCCTGAGGGAGTGGAAGTTTATTTGGTTAAAGATCCATTGGTGCACAACTCAAGGGAATGGAATTCACAACTTCTAATTCAACTTTGCTCATCCTAGAAACAAGAAGATATTAGAAGCATAACTATACAAGTAGGGTCAGGGAATGATAAAATCATATGGCACCATGATAGAAAAGGGTAGTATTCTATGAGATCAGCTCATAAGTTTATGAAACATCAAGCTAGAAGTAAATGTCATAATCATCTTAATACAGGCATTAGCGAGGGAAATACAGAGGTTGGGAAATTAATTTGGCAACTCTAGATTCCTCCCAAAGTGAAGATTTTTTGTGGCGATGCTCATGGGACACTATGGCTACTAATGAAACTTTAATCCACAGAGGTTGTAAGGTGGTTGGCAAATGTAGCAGGTGTGGTTCTGATTCTAAAACTCTTGAACATGCCCTTTTCGTTTATGAACACTCCAAACGTATTTGGTATGTTAATCAATTGAGGTACTTAACATCTAATCTTAGTTTTCAATCTTTCAACAGTTGGTGGTTAGCTATTAGAACTCTAATGGCTGAGAATGATAATGTTGATTTAATGAGACTGATGGTTTGATTATGTTGGAATATATGGAAAGCTAGAAATATAAAACAATTTTATGGAGTCTTAGAAGATCCAAGGGAAACTATGAAAAGAGATAATTTTTGGGGCAATCTATCCAATCTCTAAAGAAGGACGGATTGATATTAGTTGATGCCAATCCTTCTCGAGAAGAAGAGGATGGCAGCAACTAGACTTGGAACATTTTTGCAACTTCGCTAGAGGGAGTATGGAAAATCAACTATGATACTTCTTTTTCAAATTCAGAGCACATATGTTGTGTGGCTTTTATTTGTAAGGATCATTGTGGTTCAATAATTCAGCTCAATTCTAAACGCTTCATCAATCTCTCCCTCTTCCAAGCTAAGCTGCTTGCCATAAGAGAAGCTATCGCTTTTGCAAGCAAATTTCACAACCGAAAATTCATCATAGAGTTGGATTATTTAGCAGCTATAAATCTTTGCTCTTTCCCTACAGGAGTAAGACCATGGGAAGTTGATATTACTGGGGAGGAGATCCAACAAGTTGTTTCTTCTCATGTCAACATAACTTTTCATCATGTTCCTAGAAGTGCAAATCAAGTCGTAGATTGTTTAATTAAGCATGATTCAGCCTTGTATTTTTTGAATGTTGCCTTCAATGTTGATCCTGTTTTCTTAGATCTTGTTATCAAAGAACAGTTGTTGTAAGTTTCCATTTAATGCATGTTTGTTTGGTAAAAAAAAATAGTGATATTCGTATACTACTTAAGTTGGTACCAACTCGATTAGTAATACCATGCATACTATTCAAATACAATATAACTATCAACTATGAAATAATTATAAAAGTTTAAACTCTAACAACACAATCATTAAATATAAGAACAAGTTTAAACTTGAACACATTTCAAATTGCATACAACTTTTTAACTCTAATAAAAAAAAAATAACAATACAATATATCTTCCATGTCCTCTTATCTTCAAATCTCTAGAACTTTATATATAAAAATGATTTGCGTTAGGTAAGTATGGTAGCTTTACATCAATGTTGCATAAGTTTCTCTTTTGTGAAAATAATCATGGGTTTGATGTGGGATAATTATGAAAGGGCTCCTTGATTTAATGAAGAAAGCACTTAATTAGTCCTTTAATTATAGCTATCTTTGAACATGGTCGAAATTTTTGGAGGATTTGAAGTGTAATTTTGTCAATAATATTCCAATCTTAAGTTGTTACTGTCCTCTATAGTTCATCATGCATATGTCGGTTTTTTATTTTGACATTCATCCATCTTAAATAGATGTTATAAATAGATACTTTGCAAGGGCAATAATATAGCATCCATCAACTTGGATCTAATTTGTTTTACTCTTTAATTTCATAATCATTTGGCTTTAGCACTTTCTTAAAAAGCATATTTGTGAATTTCGATAGTT
>CATIWM010498369.1:0-18620 GCA_949671775.1 Mallotus repandus
TTTTATACTTTGTAAAAAAAATTTGAGTTATAACATTTTTGCCCAACATTTTTTTCTAACTTTTTTTATATTGTCTTCATTTTTTTCTCAACATTTTTTTGCTGAACAATTTTTTTCTATTTTTATAGTACTATATTTATCTTTTTTTTTTCTCAACATTTTTTTCTAATGTCTTCATCTTTTTTTTTTTCTCAAATTTGTTTTTCAACATTTTTAAAAATTTTTAAACGAGTCTTCATTTTATTCTCAACATTTTTCTTGCTTAATATTTTTTTCTCTTAACACTTTTTTTTTTCAAATGAATAATTATAAACTAAATATCTTCAATTGTTGTTAAACCAAGCAATAAATATCTTCAACTGTTGTAACAACAATAAATAAAAAAAATTTCTCCTTTTATATTCTTAAAGAATAAGGATTTTATTTTTTTATTTTAATTTATTTATTAAAATGTCTAACTTCTTTTTTTTAAAAAAATATTTGATACTTATTGATCATCAATATGTAACAAGTTTACAATCCTTATGATGTATTTGTAACATCAACAAAAAAAACTAAAAAATTAAAAAAAATCAACAAAAATTAATAAACCGAAATAACAAAAAAAAAAAAAAAAAAACTAAAAACAACTGAAACAACAAAACAACAAAAATCAACAAAATTTTATGTTGTTGATTGTTGTTTATTTTTGTTGATTGTCAGTTGTTGATTGTTGTTTATTTTTGTTGATTTTTATTATTTTTAAAGTACTTTTTCATTATTAATGACAAAATTAAGGCCATAAAGAAAATTTTTACTTTTATTAGTATTAATGATAAAAATAACAATTTTTTTTATATATTTCATAATTTTTATTGTTATTTTTAACAAAAATCAACAAATATAAACAAAGACAAACAACAAAAACAATTGAAAAGTAACAACAAATTGCTGTTGTTGATTTTTGTTTATTTTTGTTGCAGTTTGTTATTTTTTCAGTTTTTTCATTATCAATAATAAAATTAAGACCATAAATATAATATTTACTTTTATTAGTATCTATAATAAAAATAATAATTTATTTGATATATTTCATAATTTTTTGCTATTTTTACTAAAAAATAATTATTAAATACTATGGGTAATTTTTACTTTAATAGTTTAATTTCTAAATTCTAAATAATTATAAAAAAATAATTATTGAAGACTATAGGTATTTTTTTTGTTTAATTAGATTAATTTTTATATTCTAAATAATAGTATGTTTCAAAATTAATAAAAAGTTCCTATTTAGAATATAAAATTAAATTACTTAAAATATACAAAATAAATAAATAAATATAATTAATTTAAATTAAATATGCCTAAAGAAAAAAAAGATAAAAAAGGATAAATATGCGAAACGCTGATATTATGTCTGAAGTTTCAAAATTAGACCAAAATCAGGCCATAGATGAAATCAGCAAAGATAAAACTGAAACAAAAAAATTAGTGTGGGACACAAACGATATTAATAGAGTTGACCCACCCATGCACTGAAGTTTCCTCTTTTTTCCACCAATTAGATAATTGTTTTTTTAGATATTTTATACATCATGTATATTATGTAATTTTCAATATTTGACGTAATTTTCAATTTTTAGTTTCTTACTTATAAACAATAAAAAAATAATTAATGTAATATTAATACACTTTAGTTAATTGTTTTAAATTATAAGTATATATAATTAAAATAATAATTAACTTAAAATATGTAACAACTAAAAAATTATAAATGTATCTATTAATTTATTTAATAAAAATACTTAAATAGAAGACAAATCGAGTCCTGAAAGATTTATTGGCTATTTTAAATAGACCAAAACAACTGACTAATTAAATTTTATTCATCATTTTAAATGAAGGAAAATTTGCAACCTGTATGATATAATCCTTACGAAATATTCCAATGATGCGTCTTAATAATTAATAAACTCCCGGCCTTCAACAGATCACCATGGTGCCAAAATTATCTATTCAGTGAACTATTATATATAAGTACATCTTTCAATTATCTAAGTTAAATTATTAAATTTAGGAAAATAAACTAATGATCTGATTAACAATAGCTAACAATCATAACCAACAACAAGTTTTGGAATTAGTTGGGGTTGTTTCTACTTAAATGAGATTTTGATTTGAGTTATTATATATGTAACTGCGTTGAATTAATTGTTGAAATTTTTTACATTTCTTATGGTCCTACTGATTGAACTAAATTAGTCAGAATCCAATAAATTTTGAACATTTACAGTTCAGACAAAAAAAAAAAAAACGATAGCTAATAATCATGTAGTAAAAAAAAGTCATAATTATTAATATATTTTAGTTTAAATAGTAAGAAAATTGAATACCTTAAGTAAGGTTTCATATTCAAGGTATACAAAAATAGGTGTGGAGTTCAATAAAAAAGTGGTCAAATAATAATTTCTTTGTAAAAACATCATGAAATGTAGAATTTAAATTTTATTATTGTCAATTTAAAAAGAAAAAATTATTTTTATTATGCAGTTCATTGAATTCCAACTTTAAAATAGTTAGAAACTTATGATTACGGATACTTACGACATCAAATGAAAAAAAAAAAAAGAACAGTGATAATTTCATTATCATAGCATAGAAAAAAGAAGCCAAGACAAGCAAAGAAACGTATGGCCCCAAATGAAACGTAGATTAAATCAACTAATTCATGCATCGTTGCATTAGAGTTTTCAACATGGATCGGCTTGTGTAAAAAGGTCTTCACGGTTAGGACTCACCAAACCAAGACCGCGTCTATTTCTCTAACAATCGACACAATAACTAATAACTGTAAATTTCTGAATTATTTTTAAAATTTTAAAATTTTAAAATATATTTTTAAAATTTATAGTGGTAATAAATATTTTATTAATATTAAGAATATTATTTAGTGAAATTAAATTTAAATTTTTGGTGATGAGAATTATTTAATTTTTATTTTATAAAAGAGTGTAAATTTTATTTTTATAAATTGTTAATTAAGTATTATTTTATATTTTATTGGGTATATTATTTGGTTGAGAGATTGGTGGTAAATTAATATTTTTTTATTATTAGTATTATTAAAAAAAATAAAAACAACATAAATTTTTTTTGGAAATTTTTTTCCTTTTTTTTTTTTTTTTCTTTTTCTTCTTCTTCCCTTTCTTCCATCTGCCATTTCCAACCAACTCAGCCACCGCCCACTGCCAATCTCGCCGCCGCTAATCCTCGCCACCGCGGGACCACCACGTCGCGCCGTCCAACCGCTTTCTTCTCTTCGGCCAGTTTTCATCTTCTCTTGGCCGGTGACATTTCTGGCTTCCCCAGCCAGCAAACTTAGGCTCTATCTCTTCCTCTTCTTCTGAACTTCTCAATTTCTTAATTTGTTTAAGGAATTAACTTAGGTAATAACCTCAAATTTGAATTTTTCAATTATGGGTTTTTAGGTTAATTTATTAGTTTGAGCTTGATAATAATTTTATTAGATATATGTGCTTTAGGATTATTTGATGTTGAGGTTGTAAGCTACCCATTGATAATTTTTATTTATTTTTCTGAAATTATTTTCGAAATCTGCACTATTCCAATGCTCAAAGTTACTGTTCCGGTAGCATTCCGGGCTCGGGAAGAACATATTTTTAATAATTTCTACTAATTATTTTAAGCAAAGTTCGTGAAGAAAGTTTATTAAAATTATGTACATAATTTTTATTATAAATATTTGAATGTTTATGTGAAAAATGAATTTTTGGAAAAATTGGTGATTTTTATATTTTAGTTGAAACTATTGTTAATTGATATGTTTTAGACAGTATTTGAGTAATAAATAGTATAAAAATAAATTTTATGAATTATTTCCTATTTTTAGTTAATTATTAGTAATTTTCGGAAAAATATATGAATAATAAGTTTATTTATTATTTTAAGCGTAAATGAGTTATTTGATAATTTTATAATGTATTTAAGTAATTTAAATGGTTATTTGCGATTAATGTTAATTTAATTGTAAGATTTGAATTATATATGTTTAATAATGAAAATTTTAAGTATAAGCTAGAATTTTACTATTTATTTGAAAATAAATATATTTTATGTTTTATTGTGGAGATAAATTAAATTGTGATATTTAAATGAGATTTTATGATTTTTGATAATTTATTGAAAATTATATTATTTTATTGATTATTGTGAAATTTGTTCTCTGTTGGGCATTTAGCGTAGTTCGGGGGCCCAACCTGAGATTTGGTGATTTGAGAATTTTCGAAGTGTGTTTTTGTGTAGGAATGACTCTACTTTTAGTAGAAAGATGTCCGTTTTATAGAGGAGATTCTGTCGAATTTTTGGTAGATTTCTTGTAAAGCGTGACATCGACATGTGTCGAAATTCTAGTTTTAGATGAGTCGTGTTTTAGATCGAGTCAATTCCTTCGTTTCATGATTTTATTAATTTTTGAGAATTTCATGAATTTAATTATTTATCCTACAAGCATATTTTAAATAAATATTATTGATATATGAAATGTTAGAGTTTGGTTGATGCATTGCTCTCGGGCCGGTTAAAGAAAAGAAAAATGGATGTAACTCTGGTGATGCATTGCTCTTGGGATATCCATATGGAATAAGTGAAATGACTGTGGCAGTAGCTTGGTTGATGCATTGCTCTCAAGACGACAGTCATTTGGATTAAGAGAGCCAAAAGACTATTAGAATAATGATTTAGGTATTCTACCAAAATTTCCACCAAAATATATATTTTAAATATTTTATACGAGAATTTTATATTAAATCGATTTAAGAAGTTTTAAAGAGACTTGATATAAATATTATTGAGAAAAGTAAATGATTTTAATAATTGTAATTATTTTATTCTAAAAAGGGTTTTAACAAATGGTTTTAAAACCAACATGCATTTTATAAAATTGATTCACTCAGTGAGGTCCGATTCCCCTCAACTTATTTTTTTTAGGACCACACAGTCTGTCTGATAGTATTCCTCATTTGCGCCGAATTCATTTTTCACCGGTTGCATTATGTATGTTAATTTGATTTTGTACTGTGTAACTAAAATTCTAGACACCGCAGTAGTTAAATTTCAAATATGTATTATTCGATATTCTATATTATATCTAAATTGAAATATTGTATTTTAAAAGAATATTATTTTATGCTTTTATTATATTGTGCATTTGTTATAATTTATTGTTAAGAGTATTGTTTTTATTCCGCGAAAAATTTTAAGGCTTGCTACGGGATTCAGTTACTTTATGTATCCCCATTCCCTAATGTCGGTCACGAACTTTTGGTTCGGGTTATGACAAAGTTGGTATCAGAGCCCATGTTTTATTTTCGGCTCTAATGAGCTTTGAGTTACGTTTTTCTTGAACTACTGTGGTAATTAGGTTAATAAATGTCAATTGTTGTCCTCGTTGCTTCTACGCTTCCGTGTTCATGTCTGTCCCTTGTTTTGTTTTGAATTTCGTTTGGTTTTGTCTTTTCAAAATTAGAAGGAGAGCACAAAATGCTCCTACTGCCTAGGCAGTGTATGATGATGGTGAGCAGTCTATATAGGATGAGGTTCCTCCTCCTACTCCTCGACGTAGAGGAAGGGGTAGAGGTAGACATAGAGCAGAAGCAGCTCAGATGCAAGAATAAGAGTAGCATGTATAATAAGGAGTTCCTGAGGTTGATCCTGCAGCTTTTGCAGTTGGAATGGTAGGCATCAACCAAGGCTTAGCAGCTCTGAATCAAGCCATGCCTTTAGTTCAGCAGATGCTTCAACAGAGGAATTAGGGGATATCCGATGCTGATGCAACACTACTATATTCCCAAGTGGGAAGAGTTTCTTTTCATGGCACTGGAGATGCATTGGATTTTCTTAACACTATTGAGGCCAGAACTCAGACAGGTTACACGGATTATCAGCGGATTATGGTTGTAGAGTTATCTATTTAGGCTACAGCTTAGGATTGGTTCATGCAGTCTATTCAGCCTCGCATGACTACGATGACTTGGTTGGAATTTAAGGAACAATTTCTGAGGTATTTTTGTCTAGTATCAATGAGGGATAACTACAAATGGCAGCTACTGCACATAAGTAAAGGTGATCAGTCAGTTACAGACTACACCCATGAGTTCCTCAGACTGGGTCGTCATGCACTAGATGTGTTGCAAGATGACAGGAGAGCTGTAGAGTTATTTGTGACGGGTTTAAGTGCAGCCTACATCAGTATCCATACTACAGGTCAGGCATTGGACAATGTGATTGAGGAGGCTCAACAGCTAGAGAGACGTCACATTATGCATGGCACTATTTTTGACCCTTATGCGAGCAACAACAGTAGAGTAGTGATGACACAAGGGATTCAACAGCGTGTGTTTCAGATGGGCAGTATTGGTATTCAGACTGCGGGCACTTCACAGTAGGGTTATCGAATTAATTGGGCGCATAGGACTAGCAGACATAGCAGACGGAGTAGTAGACCTTTGAGATTCAGACTTGGAGCCAGCAATGGTAGTAGCAGTCAGAGCTCTAGGCATGGTAGTTCAGGCTCGAGGCCCAGTGCATGCCCTACTTGTGGCCGAGAGCATCAAGGACCATGTCATTTACTGACTGGAGCCTGCTTCAGGTGTGGGCAGATTGGACATCTTGTTAGAGCTTGTCCTAACACTGATTATCAGTCTTCTTTTGCCCAGGGATCTTCATCTTTAGTTGCTCAGCAATATCAGCAGGTGCAACAGCCCTACTAGGTACCTATGTACCCTCAGCAGAGGTCGACTCAGGATGTGGGCCAGCAGGGCTGAGGTTCAGGAGGCAGAAATGGGGGTAGACTGAGTGGTAGATGATTCACTCAGCCTTCTAGTTCTCAGCAGGTTGGCTGTGGACAGGCTAGGGTGTTCACTCTGACTCCTCAGGATGCTCAGGCATCTAATGCGGTGGTAGCAGGTATACTCTCAGTGTGTTCTTTTGAGGCTAGAGTTTTATTTGATCCTGGTGTATCGCATTCTTTTGTTTTTCCTGTCTTTGCTTCGAGGATGGAGCGGCAACCATCCAAGTTGTTATTTCCCTTGTCTGTAGCGACTCCACTTAGTGATGAGTTAGAGATAGACATATTCTTTCCATCTTGTCCCGTGTTGGTAGAAGGTAGAGAGTTGCTGGTAGACTTAGTATTGCTGGATGTAATCGACTTCGAAGTGATATTGGGAATGGATTGGTTAGCTCGACACTACACCATATTGGATTATCGAGAGAAGGTTGTGATTTTCAGAATCCTTAATGATGAAGAGTTTTGATTTAGAGGCGATAAAAGTTTAATGCCTTAGAATCTTATTTTTGCAATCACAACTAGAAAGATGCTTAGTAGAGGATGTAAAGGCTATTTAGCTGTGGTCAGAGATACAAAGGTGGACATAAGAGCAGTTGAGAAGGTGCCAGTGGTGTTCGAGTTTTCTGATGTTTTTCCTGAAGAATTGCTAGGATTGCCACCGGATAGAGAGATAAAATTCTGTATCGATGTTGTACCTGTTATGGATTCTATCTCTATGCCACCTTACAGAATGACACCTGCAGAGTTGAAAGAGCTTTATGAGCAGTTGCAAAAGTTACTTCATAAGGATTTTATCAGACCTAGCACATCTCCTTGGGGTGCATCGGTGTTATTTATGAAGAAGAAAGATGGTAATCTTTAATTTTGTATCGACTACAGACAGTTGAACAAGGTCACTATCAAGAACAAATATCCTCTCCTAAGGATTGATGACTTATTTGACTAGCTTCAAGGAGCTCAATATTTTTCTAAGATTGATTTGAGGTCAGGGTATCATCAGTTGAGAATTAGAAGTGGAGATGTACCTAAGACTGCATTTTGGATGAGATATGGCCATTGTGAATTTTTGGTGATATCCTTTGGGTTGACTAATGCTCCAGCAACCTTTATTGACTTAATGAATCGGGTATTTAGGCCATACTTGGACCGATTTATGATTGTCTTTATTAATGATATCTTGGTATATTCAAGAAGTGAGGAGGATCATGCAAGGTATTTGAGGTTTGTGCTTCAGATCTTGAGGGAACATCAATTGTATGCCAAATTTTTAAAATGCAAGTTTTGGTTCAGCCAAGTGGCATTTATAGGCCATGTGGTATCTAAAGATGTCATTCAAGTGGATCCCAAGAAGCTTGAAGCAGTTGCAGAATGGCCGAGACCTACAACAGTCACCGAAGTGAGAAGTTTTTTAGGTTTAGCAGGCTATTACAGGAGATTTGTGAAGGATTTCTCCAAGATTGCAGCGCCTTTAACAAGGCTAACTCAGAAGAATGTCAAGTTTGTTTGGACTGACAGATACGAAGAGCACTTCTAGTTGCTTAAGGACTTGTTGACTTTAGCTCCAGTATTGACTTTACCTTCAGGGAATGAAGGGTATACAGTGTACTGTGATGCTTTTTGAGTGGGACTAGGGTGTGTATTAATGCAGAATGGGAGAGTAGTTACTTATCCTTCGTGTCAGTTAAAGAGGCACGAGCAGAACTACCCCACCCATGATTTGGAAATGGCACCTGTGGTGTTTGCTTTGAATATATGGAGGCATTATTTATATGGAGTAACTTGTGAAATATACACCGACCACAAGATCTTAAAGTACATCTTTTAGCAAAGAGACTTGAATTTGAGACAAAGGAGATGGATGGAACTTCAGAAAGATTACGATTGCTTTATTCTTTACCATCCTGGTAAAGCGAACATGGTAGCCGACGCACTGAGTAGAAAGTCAGCAGGTAGTATTGCACATATCAGCACAGAAAATAGGCCAATCATTAAGGAGTTACATGAACTGATTGATCATGGATTGCAGTAGAAGATAACCAAGAAGTGTCTTTTAGCTCAATTCAGAGTACGATTAATGTACTTGGATAAAGTTAAAGCAGCTCAAAGAAGAGATCTAAAGTTACAGAAGATTATGTTTAAAGTGCAATAAGGTCAATCCAGAGACTTTATAATTGACGGTGAGGGCACGATGTGTTTGGGCATAAGGTTATATGTACCGGATGTGGATGAATTAAGAAAGGAGATTATGGAAGAAGCCCATTTTTCTGCTTATAGTATTCATCCAGGTTCTACCAAGATGTATCATGATTTGAAAGATACATATTAGTGGAATGAGATGAAGAAAGACATTGCAAAATTTATGTCCAAGTGTCTTACTTGTCAACAGGTGAAGTTGGAACATCAGAGGCCTTCAGGATTATTACAGTAGTTGCCATCCCAGAGTGGAAGTGGGATATGATTGCTATGGATTTTGTAGGTGGTTTACCTCATACATCAAGTGGCTATAATGCTATCTGGGTGATAGTTGACAGATTGACAAAGTCAGCTCACTTTCTGCCAATTAAGAAGACGTACTCTATTGACAGGTTAACAAGATTGTATGTTAATCGGGTTGTTTATCTTCATGGAGTACTATTGAGTATAGTGTCTGATAGAGGAGCCACTTTTACTTCAGTCTTTTGGTAAGAATTACATAAGGCTTTGGGTACAAGGTTGGACTTCAGCACAGCTTTTCATCCTCAAACTGATGGTCAGTCTAAAAGGACCATTTAGACTTTAGAGGATATGCTTTGGATGTGTGTTATGGATTTTGGTGGTCAATGGGACGTACACTTGCCATTGATTGAATTTGCATATAACAACAGTTATCATGCAAGTATTGAAATGGCTCCGTATGAAGCACTGTATGGAAGAAAGTGCAGATTACCTTTGTGTTAGGAAATTGGTGAGAGACAGTTGACAAGACCGAAATTAGTGTAAGTGACTTCTGAAAAGATACCTATCATTCAACAGAGGTTGAAGAAAACCTTTAACAGATAGAGGAGCTATGCAGACCCTAAGAGGAAGGATATGTTATTCTCTGTTGGAGACTTGGTGTTTCTTAAAGTGTCTCCAATGAAGGGAGTGATGAGGTTTGGTAAGAAGGGTAAGTTAGCTCCCAGATATATTGGACCCTTCGAGATTCGATCGAGAGTTGGCGAAGTGGCATACTGACTGGTGTTACCGCTAGAGTTGTCGCGGATTCACCCAGTGTTTCATGTCTCGATGTTGAGGAAGTATGTTTCTGATCCTTCGCACGATCTTCAGCCTTAGACATTGGAGCTCAGCGCAGATTTGGCGTATGAAGAGTACCCAGTGGCGATAGTGGATCAACAAGTTTGACAGCTTCGCACTAAAGAAATTCCGATAGTGAAAGTGCTGTGGAGCAACCATTCAGTGGAAGATTGCACGTGGGAGACCGAGACTGTGATGCAAGTGGCATATCCCTATATGTTTCAATTGTGAAAATCTTGTACTCCTTTTATTTTGTTAAAATCCGAGGACGAACTTTTATAAGGAGAAAAAATTGTAAACACCCAAATTATTTTTAAAAATTTAAAATATATTTTTGAGACTTGTAGTGTTAATAAATTTTTTATCAATATTGAGAGTATTATTTAGTGAAATTAAATTTGAATTTTTGGTGATGAGAATTATTTAATTTTTATTTTATAAAAGAGTGTAAATTTTATTTTTATAAATTGTTAATTAAGTATTATTTTATATTTTATTGGGTATATTATTTGGTTGAGAGATTGATGGTAAATTAATATTTTATTACTATTATTATTATTAAAAAAAAACAAAAACAACATAAATTTTTTCCCTTTCCTTTTTCTTTTTCTTTTTCTTCTTCTTCCCTTTCTTCCCTTCGCCATTTCCGACCAACCTAGCCATTGCCCACTGCTAGCCTCGCAGCTGCTGCTCCTGGCCATCGTGTGACCACCATGAGCTCGCCACCACGTTGTGCTGTCCAGCTACCTTCTTGTCTTCGGCCGATTTTCATCTTCTCTTGGCCGGTGACGTTTCCGGCATCCCCAGCCGACAAACTCGGGCTCTATCTCTTCCTCTTCCTCTAGGATTCTCAATTCCTTAATTTTTTAAAGAAATTAACTTAGGTAACAACCTCAAATTTAGATTTTTCAATTATAGGTTTTTAGGTTAATTTGTTAGTTTGAGCTTGATAATGATTTTGTTAGGTATAGGTGCTTTAGGATTATTTGATGTTGAGGTTGTGAGCTACCCATTGATGATTTTTATTTATTTTTCTGAAATTATTTTTGAAATTTGCACTATTCCGATGCTTGGAGTTACCGTTCCGGGCTTGGGAAGAACATATTTTTAATAAATTCTGCTAATTATTTTGAGCAAAGTTTGTGAAGAAAGTTTATTAAAATTATGTATAGAATTTTTATTATAAATTTTTGAATGTTTATGTGAAAAATGATTTTTTAGAAAAATTGGTGATTTTTATATTTTAGTTGAAAATATTGTTAATTAATATGTTTTAGACAGTATTTGAGTAATAAATAGTATAAAAATAAATTTTATGAATTATTTCCTATTTTTAGTTAATTATTAGTAGTTTTTGGAAAAATATATGAATAATAAGTTTATTTATTATTTTAAGCCTAAATGAGTTATTTGCTAATTTTATAATGTATTTAAATAATTTAAATTGTTATTTGTGATTAATGTTAATTTAATTGTAAGATTTGAATTATATATGTTTAATAACGAAAATTTAAGTATAAGCTAGAATTTTACTATTTATTTGAAAATAAATATATTTTACATTTTATTGTGGAAATAAATTAAATTGTGATATTTAAATGAGATTTTATGATTTTTGGTAATTTATTGAAAATTATATTATTTTATTGATTATTGTGAAATTTGTTCTCGGTTGGGCATTTAACATAGTTCGGGGGCCCAACATGAGATTTAGTGATTTGAGAATTTTTGAAGTATGTTTTCGTGCAGGAACGACTCTACTTTTAGTAGAGAGATGTCCGTTTTATAGAGGAGATTCTGTCGAATTTTTGGTAAATTTTTCGTAAAGTGTGATATCGGCCTGTGTCAAAATTCTAGTTTTAGATGAGTCGTGTCTTAGATCGAGTCAATTCCTTCGTTTCATGATTTTATTAATTTTTGAGAATTTCATAAATTTTGATTATTTGTCCTACGAGCATATTTTAAATAAATATTATTTATTTTAAAGAACTTCGGGGCACGAGCTGTAGCACTAGGGCAACAAAGAACGCGTCGCCCGACACGCTCAACATGTGAGTTAATTTTACGGAATGTGTGTTGTGTGATTTCAATATATTTTCTAGTAATTAAAAATAAAGCATGTTTAAAAGAAAAATTATTCGATATGATTTATTTATTGATTGAATTGTTTATTTATTTATTTAATTTAGTTATTTATAATTCAAATTGATTTGGAGATAATGGTAGAACGTGCTACCTAGTGGGTATCACAAGTAGCACGTGCACATGGGTAATATTTTAGTGTATGATTGATATGTGAATGGTTAGAGCTCGGTTGATGCATTGCTCTTGGGCCGGTAAAAGAAAGGAAAAATGGATGTAACTCGGTTGATGCATTGCTCTCGGGACATCCATATGGAATAAGTGAAATGACTGTGGCAGTAACTCGGTTGATGCGTTGCTCTCGAGACAGCAGTCACTTGGATTAAGAGAGCCGAAAGACTATTAGAATAATAGTTTAGGTGTTCGACCCGATTTTCCACCAAAATAAATATTTTAAATATTTTATACGAAAATTTCATATTAAATCGATTTAAGAAGTTTTAAAGAGACTTGATATAAATATTATTGAGAAAAGTAAATAATTTTAATAATTGTAATTATTTTATTCTAAAAAGGGTTTTAACAAATGGTTTTAAAACCAACATGCATTTTATAAAATTGATTCACTCAGTGAGGTCTAATTCCCCTCAACTTATTTTTTTTCAGGACCTTACAGTCTGTCTGATAGTATTCCTTGTTTGCACCAAGTTCATTCTTTACTGGCTGCATTATGTATGTTAATTTGATTTTTTACTGTATAACGAAAATTCTAGACACCGCAGTAGTTAAATTTCAAATAAGTATTATTCGGTTTTCTGTATTGTATCTAAATTGAAATATTGTATTTTAAAAGAATATTATTTTATGCTTTTATTAAATTGTGCATTTGTTATAATTTATTGTTAAGAATATTATTTTTATTCCGTGAAAATTTTTTTAGGCTTGCTATGAGATTTGGTTACTTTATGTATCACCATTCCCTAGGGCTGGTCACGAACCTTCGGTTCGGGTCGTGACAGTAACTTACCTTTCTGACCATCTCTATATATACCTTACACTCATTGCGAGTTTGGCATACGATCTCATAGCTCCATTACAACTCTAAAAAATACAAAAAGAATTAAAGGGTTTTATTTGATAAAAGAGCTAAGAGGAAATGACAAGGTTAATTGGTGCAGCTTCTGGGTTCGTTTTGATGGTTTTGTTGCAATGTGCAGCTACACAGACGGTGCATGTTGGGGGAGATGGCATAGGTTGGACTATTCCTAGCAATGATGCTGATGCCTACACTAATTGGGCTAGTGGCAAGAATTTTGTTGTTGGTGATATCCTAAATAAGTCTTCGATCATTTGCTTCTTCTTTACATAATTTGTTTGAACATCTCAAATTTTTATTTACGTAATAAGTATCTATATCTAACAATTTGTATATACTTCTTTGATAAATTTACTTACAAAATGCTTAAGCATTACACTAAGTTGATGTTTTTTTAATCTTTTCAATCATCAGCATTCAACTTCGCCGCTAATGCGCATGATGTAGTCCAAGTCCCAAAAGCATCATATGATGCATGCACTACTTCAAATCCTATCGGAGATGTAATCACCACCGGACCTGTCAACATCACTCTCGACACCGCTGGAGAACACTATTACATTTGTACATTCTCTGGTCATTGTCAAATTGGCCAGAAACTCACCATTACTGTCTCATCATCTTCAGCAGGCACACCGGTTCCTCCCCAGCACCTCCCACCACTACTCCAACCACTTCCACTACAACATGACCAACAAATAATGTCCCAGCTGCTCCTTGCCCTACAGACGCACCAACGGCAGCACCAGGATCCAGAACGCAGGATACTACTCCAGGATCAATGAGCCCCACCTCTCCTCCTCCAAATTCTTCATCTTCTAAAGTGTTGGCCGGTGCATCAGTGTCTATGATGGCCTTGATCTTGGGTTTGATACTTTAATCCATTTATTCTGATAAAGTACAATACTTTGTAGATGGTACAAAATAAAATTTGTTGCGTGCCTTTTTTTTTTTAATTTTTTTAAAATTTTGATATAGAGAAAGATATGAAATTTTTTTTATTATTATAGTTTTTTGATGGCATATTTAATAGAATAAAATTTTGATGGCTGATATGTGATCAAATATTTTCTAATAATATTTTATGGTTTATCCTGGATGTTAAAAATCAATATTTACCAGCAAATCCAACCTTTGCAAGTATATATGTATGCCTTTTCATAAAGATTTTTACCTGTATATATACAAAGTATGACACTCAATAGTTTCGATAAGAGATATATATTGATTGTTTTACGTTTGTTTACAAATCTAATAACGGAATGTATTATACCTATAATAGCCAATTTTTTTTTAAATATCCATTAATTCTATGTATGATTAGTATTGAAAATTTATGTCTATTTCAAATGAATTATTATTAACATTTAAATGTACAACACATATATTATATTTTTATTAATAAAGTACATAACATTCAAAATGTATACATCACTTGTTTATTTATCGGAAAGAAAATATTTGTAATAGTCTTTAAAATTTTTATGGTGACAAAAAAAAAACAGTAAAAAATACTGTTGATGGAAGCTTGTTAACTCATGAGGGGGGTGGGATTGAAATATCTACCACAAAAATTGTTGTGTTGATGGTGGTGTATATAAATACATGAAACTTTTTTTTTAATAATACTTCTAGTGTAGGTAGATGATGCGTACTTCTTCATATCACTTCTTTTTTTTTCCTTTTGAAAAAAAAGGTACAATGTTCTTCAAAATAAATATGTGACCATCTCTTTCAAATTTCACCTGCCCTTTACTTCTCATCATTTTTTCTACCAATTAGATAGTTGTTTGTTTTTTAGATATTTTACACATCATGTGTGTCAAGTAATTTTCAATTTTTACTTATAAACATTAAAAATTAATTAATTTAATACGCTTTAGTTAATTTTTTTTGAAAACAAAGGAATCAATTTTATTAACTCATCAAATCATTAGCTAGAATACCATCCAAAAACACATGAGGATTTTGCCAATACATGGGGTTAGCATGAAAATGTGCCGCCTTTGCTAAAGTATGAGCTGCACAATTTGCTGACCTCTTAACAAAAGAGACTGAAACATCAAGTCCCGATTCACAAAGAGAAATACAATATGAAATTAGAACACCAAATTTACTAAGACTCTGATCCCGCGTATGAAATGCATCAACAACCAACTTGGCATCCAATTCAATCTCAACTTTAGAATAGCCCATTATAAGGATCCATGATAAGACTTCTTTCAATCGCAAAGCCTCAGCAATATCTGCAGAAAAATAACCTAAAAAAACTTTTGAACGACAATCAAACACTACACCAAGCTCATTTCTGCGACACCACCCAATACCCACAATTCTAGAACCTGAGTCAATTGCTGCATCAACTTTAACCTTCGAATAGCCTACTCGAGGAGGACACCATCGAGAAGAAAAAGAAACAGGCCGTTGAGGAGCAGCAACCCTTAAACCATGATGAGCTTGTTGCCATTCATTCAAGAAACCAAGAGAGTGTAAAACAGCAAGACGAGCATTTACAACCTTATTTTGCCACAGAACATCATTACGTTCCTTTCATATAGTCCATAAAACCATACAGATCTTTGCACTCTGATGGGAATCAAAATTTGCTAAAATATGATAAAACTAATCTTAGAAATTTTGCAGATGGTAACCAAATAATTCAAAACCCGCAGCCTGCCAGAAGCTTTTAGTAAATTCACAGTCTAAAAAAATATGCAGAAGATGCTCTCCAAATTGCTTACAAAGAACACACTCATTGACTACCGAAATACCTTTAAGAAATAACCTTTCCCTGACTGGCAAACAATTAGAAAGAACTCGCCACATAAAACATTTTACCTTCGGTGGCAACTCTAAATTCCACATCACACGCCAATAATTCTTATGAGAATAATGAAACTAACCTTTTTGCTCATAATGCCAGATTAACTTATCCTGATCATGCTCCATCCGTAAGCTAACTTTATACCCTGTCTTGACCGAATAAAAACCTTTTCGCTCATAATGCCAGATTAACTTATCCTTATTAACAGATGAAGACAACGAAATTGATAGAATAGAAGCAATCTCTTCATCATTAAAAAGATCCATAATGAAATTTTCATTCCACTCTCTTTGACCCGAAATTAAGAGATCAGACGCACACATATCCTCCAAATCAGCTAGACAAGGAGAGCGAACCTTTAAATCTCCATTCCGAACTTAGATTAGGAGTATTTGGAAAATACAGAGATAATTTCTTGTATTGATTCTAAGAGCTTTTATACAGTTGTGTACAAATAATGATAAGAACAATTAATACACTTGAATTATAGGATATAACAAGCATGATAAGAGTTGTTACTCGTATATATCTAATAACCCCCTCAAGCTGAAGGAGGTCTTGTGAGTAGCCGAAGCTTGGAAGAAATGTGCGTGAATGATGGCCGAGGAAGTGGTTTTGTTAAAATGTCTACTAATTGGTCTTCGACGGAGATTGAGTGAATTTGAAGATGGTTGTTTGAGACCTGTTCCCTGACGAAGTGATAGTCCACTTCGACATATCTGGTTCTAGCTCGAAAAGCAGTATTGGAGGATATGAAGATTGCACCGAGATTGTCACACCATATGCGAGGTGGTTGAGAGAGTGAAATGCGCAGTTCACTTAATATTTTTCACAACCATTGTAGCTCAACATAAGTGTTAGCAACTACTTTAAATTCCAACTTGGTCGAGGACCGTGCAACAGTGGATCATTTTTTGGAGCTCTAACTGATGAGATTTTGACCTAAATAAATTAAGTGTCCCCCCGTAGACTTGCGATCATCTAATGAACCAGCTTGGTCTGCATCTACAAAGGCTTTCAAATTGAAATTGGTTGCTCTCTATAGTAATAAGCTTAAAGTGACAGTACCCTTGAGATAATGTAGTAAATGTTTAAGGGCTTGAAAGTGTACCTCTGATTTATTGTGCATGAAATGTGTCAACTTTGAAATAGCATATGATAAATCAAGTCGTGTGAAAGTGTAGATATATCCTTGTGCAGTGGTGGGGTTACTTTCATCGGTGTAAAGATTAATTTGCAGGTCTCCATTGACATAGATTGTAAAAGATGATTAATGTATCATTGTTGACTGAACAATAAGCCTTTGGAATGTGGAATAACCTCTATACCTAGAAAATAGTGTAAAGCACCAAGATCTCTTAACTTGAAAGCCGAAGACAGTTTAGAAGTGACATCATTCATGAAAGATGTATGATTGGACATGAGAACAATGTCATCCACATATATAAGGAGAAAACAGAGAACGTTATTATGATCATAGATGAAGAGAGATGAGTTAGCATGAGAGCCCTTAAAACCGATGGAACAAGAAAGCCACATAATTTTTAGAACCAGGCGCGAGGTGCCTGCTTTAAGCCATATAAGGACTTGTTGAGCTTATAAACATAATGGGGAAATTTTTTGCCCACAAAGCCTTGTGGTTGCGACATGTTGGTTGATCTCAAGTCACCATGCAAGAACGCATTACTGACATCAAGTCACTATGCAAGAACGCATTACTGACATCAAGTCACCATGCAAGAACGCATTACTGACATCAAGTTGGTTGATCTCCCACTTGTAAGTAATAGCTAAAGAAAGAATTGTATGAATGGTAATTGGCTTTATGATAGGGCTAAATATCTTGACATAATCAATTCCTTGCTCTTGTGTGAAGCCCTTGGCGACAAGCCTTGCTTTGGAACGCTCTAGGCTACCATCTGCTTTCCGTTTGATTTAAAAAACCCAACGATTGCCAGCAATGTTAATGTTGGGCAGTGGTGAACAAGTGTCCAGGGTGTGGTATAGTGCTTGTATTTCTTCTGCCATGGCTAGTTGCCATTCCTTTGATTTTGAGGCTCTAGTATAGGATGTAGGTTCAACAAGAGCATCATGTTGGGCAAGGTGAGCATATTTGATGTGGTCCAAGAACAAGCTTTGGAGTTCTTAGACAAATTGGATAGGCAGTGGCAGTTTCATAATTAAAGCGAAGTTCCAAGTGTCAGATTTGAGTGATTTCGGTGGCTAATTTGGGTGGAATTGGGCCACTAATTCAAAATCACAAGATTTTCTTGTGATGCCTTATAGATTTTGGCCAAATTTGACTGTTTGGGCCTTCAAATCGCTGTTTTTCTATTTCTGTAATTTTTCCTCTTTTTATTAGGAGTTTATTTAGGGTTTATTTTAGGTATATAAACTTATTTTTCACCTTGTTTGGACGGCTTTTGATTTCTAATAAAAATTATAGACTTTGTTTATTCCAAATCCCCTAGAATTCGATAGAATCAATAGGGTTTTGAAGA
>CATIWM010498423.1:0-15348 GCA_949671775.1 Mallotus repandus
CAAACAAAATTAAATAATCAAAATTAATTTTTTTAAGGTCAAAATCAAGATTGATTATTGCTAAGGTCAACAATCCCCCCCCCCCCTCCCCTTTTTTGATTTTGACAAACTTATTTTGAGTTTAAGAGAATAATATAAAGTGAAGTGTGTGATAATTTGAATTAAATGAATTTTACTCCCCCTAAATTTATGCATATCATAAAAATAATAACTATAAGGAGTAAGAAATTCAAATAAATAAAAAATTAATGAGAAATATATATTTCCTTATTTCTCCCCCTATTTGGCATGAAAAGAAATATAAATTTTAAAATTTATCAAAGGATACTTGACAAAATATTTAAGAAACATAAACATGGTAGAAGACAAATTTTACCAAGATAATGCATCACAAAAATAGTAAATATAGCATTTTAAAGACCAAAAACTAAAACAATGAAAAACATGAAAGTTCAACTTTCAAAAAAAAAATTTCTCCCATTTTGTAAAAGACTAAATAAAATTATGCAAGTAACCAAAACAAGGCTTAGCATCACAAATATTAAAATATGATAACATGATCATTAATTGATATAAAAGCTAGCCACAATTACAATGCATGTAACAAATAACAAGGAAATAAATAATAATCACAAAAAGAATTAAGCAAACTCAAATTTTTCTCCCCCTTTTTTAAAATAAAAAAGAATAAAATAAAATAAAATAGAATTAAGAAAAATAAAATTGCATTAATGAAAAGGAGAGGAGTACAATGAAATTTAAAATATCAACTGTAGACAAGACATAAACAAACAACCGTTGGCTCATAAACTAAAAGAAAAAAGAAAATAAACCAAATTGAAACTGACATAAATGGACTTAAACATAAACTAGCAGCTCAAAGATCAAAAACGGAAAATATATTGAAAATAAACCAAACAGAAATTGGCAAAAGGTAAGCAAAGAAAAAGGACATATGAAGAAGCTAGTTTTGAGGAGGGGATGGAGGAGGATGAGTGAAAGTCGCATATGAGCAAGAAACACTTAATGCTCTAAAAAAATTAATTTATTGAAAATAAAGTTCAATAAAAAAATATTAAGATCAAAATCAAAAAACACTTAATGATCAAAGTAATTGATAAACACAACATGATTTCACATGAAATTGTGAAATCAAATAGTCCAACCATCAATTAAGCAATTGAACATACAATCAAAACAAACTAGAACCATAAATCATGCCAAGTTCATGATTAATGAAATTTAATTTTTCTTCATTGAGAGGTTTGGTGAAAATATCTGCAAGTTGATTGTTTGTATCAACAAACTCAAGTGAGATATCACCATTTTGAACATGATCACGCAAGAAATGATGTCTAATATCTATATGCTTGGTTCTAGAATGTTGAATGGGATTTTTTCTAAGGTTTATAGCACTTGTATTATCACATTTGATTGGAATGTGATCAAGTTTAATGCCATAGTCCATCAATTATTATTTTGCATTAAGACTTGTGAACAACATAAACTTGCAACAACATATTCTGCTTCTGCAGTGGACAAGGCAACCAAAACTTATTTCTTACTAAACCAAGAAACTAAGCATTGTCTGAAAACTTGACAAGTTCCGAAAGTGCTCTTTTTATCTAGTAAACTACCGGCAAAATCTGCATCTGAATAACTAATCAAGTCAAAGGATGAACTCCTAGGATGCCAAGGTCCTAAATGCAAACTTCCACTTAAATACTTGAAAATTCTTTTGATTGCATTCAAGTGGGACTCCCTAGGACTAGATTAAAATCTAGCACACAAGCAAGCAGCAAACATTATATCGAGTCTACTAGTTATTAAATAAAGAAGGGATCTGATCATACCTCTAAATCATTTTTCATCAACCAGTTTTCCATTCTCATCCTTGTTGATTTTGGTAGTAGTACTCATTGGAGTTTTTCTTGATTTGACTCCATCCATGCCAAACTTCTTGAGAATTGCTCTTGTATATGTAGTTTGATTGATGAAAATCTCATCTTTGCATTGCTTGATTTGTAATCCGAGGAGGAATTTGAGTTCACCAATCATACTCATCTTAAATCTCTTTGCATCAACTTAGAAAAGTCCTCACACAAGCAGTGGTTGCTAGCACCGAAAATAATATCATCAACATATATTTGAACAATCAATAAATCATGCTTAGATTTCTTTATAAAAAGAGTAGCATCAACTTTTCCTTTAGAAAAACCTTTCTCCAACAAGAAATTGCTCAATCTTTCATACCAAGCTCCTGGAGCTCGTTTCAATCCATAGAATGCTTTTGAGAGTTTAAACACATGATTTGGAAAATCAAAATTTTCAAAACCCAGAGGTTGTTCAATATAAATCTCTTCTTCAATAAAACCATTTAAATGCACTTTTAACATCCATTTGAAAAAGTTTAAAATCCATGTATGATGCAAATGCAAGTAGCATTCTAATAGCTTCTAACCTTACAATGGGGGCAAAGGTTTCATCATAATCAATGCCTTCTTCTTGATTATAACCTTTAGCTACTAGTCTAGCTTTATTCCTAGTTATGACACCTTATTCATTCATCTTATTTCTAAACACCCATTTGGTGCCTATAATAGGATAATGTTTCGGTCTATGAACCAAAGTCCAAACTTTGTTTCTCTTAAATTGATTTAACTCTTTTTGTATAGCAAGGACCCAAAATTCATCACTCAAAGCATCAACATTTTTAGGTTTAATTTGAGAAATGAAGGCTAAATTAACAATAGACTTAAGTTGAGATCTAGTTGTTACCCCTTTTGTAGTATCACCGATGATGAGGTCTTAAGGATGTGCTTTCTTAAATTGCCAATCCTTTGGAATATCATTCTTCAACATAGTTTAAAATACTTCCTCACTTTCTTCCTTGCTTGGATCTTCAAGTTCCAAAGGTTTGCTTGCAATTTCATTTTGAGCATTTGATTCCATGAATTCACCTACATCATCATCAACACTACAAAAATCCTTTCTAGGATCAAGTGAAACGGATTCATTAAATACAACATGCATGGACTCTTATACTACAAGGGTTCTTTTATTGAAAACTCTTTATGCTTTGTTAGAGGTAGAATAGCTAAAGAAAATTCCTTCATCGGCTTTAGAGTCAAATTTTCCAAGATTATCCTTGGTGTTTAATATAAAGAACTTGCATCCGAATACTCTTAGATATGAGATTTTGGGTTTTCTATTATTCCAAAGCTCATAAGACATTTTATTTAAAATTGGTCTTTTGAAAAATCGATTTGCAATATAACACGATATGTTAACGGCTTCCACCTAAAAGTATAAAGGTAAATTATACTTATGAAGCATTGTTCTAGCCATTTCTACAAGAGTTTTATTTTTTCTTTCAATTACCCCATTTTGTTGAGGAGCTCTAAGAGATGAAAACATATGTGAAATACCATTTTCACTACGAAAGGTTTTGAAAAATTCATTTTCAAATTTGATTCCATGATCACTTCTTATAGAAGTAATGCAAAAACCTTTTTCTTTTTTTTTAACTCTTTTTGCAAAATTTTCAAATGCATTAAAAGCATCATTCTTATAAGCAAAAAAACACACCCAAGTGAATCTAGAGTAGTCATCAACCAATACATATGCATAGTGCATTCCACCGAGACTAGTAACTCTAGTTAGTCTAAACAAATCCATATGTATAAGTTCAAGTAGTCTAGAAGTTGACACTACATTCTTGAGCTTAAATAAGGACTTTGATTATTTTCTCTTTTGGCAAGCATCACAAGGTTTATCCTTAGTGAATTCAAGTTTTGGTAAACCAATCATAAGCTCATGTTAACAAATATCATTTAAAAGCTCAAAATTTCCATGTCCTAACCTTTTATGCCATGTCCATGTGTTATGAGAAATAGCCATTAAGCATTTAATATCCTTGCTATCAATTTTATTCAGATTAATAACATAGACATTATCAACTCTTTCACCACTAAAAATTACCTTTTCTTCATCAAGACTACTAATAAAGCAACTCTTTCACCACTATAAATTATGTTTGAGACCATCAATAAGCAATACATGATGTATAGAAAAGGATTGAGAATTACTGATTTCTCCAATGCCAATAATATTTCCTTTTGCATTATCCCCGAAGCTAACATGTCCTCCATCTTTAGCATCAATCTTGATGAATTGCTCTTTGTCTCCGGTCATGTGTCTTGAATATCCACTATTAAGATACCATTTACTTTTTATTATTGTGGACTTCAAGCACACTTGCAAAACATAATTTATACATTCTTTTAAACCCAAACTTTAATTGGTCTAGGTTTGTTAGTCTCAAAGTAATCTGAAGGTAGCAATTACAAATGTAATTTTCAATAGAAGCATACATTGCTAGAGTGACCTTTGGTCATGCAATAAAAATATTCAACATTTGCAAATTTATTTCTTCTAGGATGATTCGCTTTCCTAGTATATGAATCATGCCTTGTTCGTTGTGGTAGTGAATGCTTCGTATAACTCTTTTAAGTTATAATATGAGACATATATTTATAAGACATGTACATTGTGTTGTTTAACATGCTTAGAAGTGTTGTGTCTAGTATACATGTAAGCATGTTTGGGTTGAGCTGCTCTAGTTTGAGCCTTACCTCTTTGTGTCAATGGAGGTTAAGTCTTATGAGACCTTCCCTTATTGTTTGACATATGGGACCTCTTAGATTTAAAAGCTTGAGTCTCATTTTTGGATGTAGATGCAATAGAATCATGTGCTTTAACAAAATTAATATGTGATGATGATGAAGGAGACATCTCATTTTTTTATCCAATTCCATGAGTATCTCCATGAATTTTTGAGAGTTAATAATACTATCTAGAGTTTCTTTTCCTCTCTTAAATTTTGAAATGAAATTTTTTAGCTCTAAGACCTCCTTAGAAAGTTTATAATTTTCATTATTTGCTTTCTTAAGTTGGTATTCCAAGGAACTTGAACATTCCAAATCACTTGCAAGTTTTTCATTTGACTTAGCAAGTTTAAAAAACTCATTTTTCAAGTTTTCAAATTTCTTGGATAAGCTAGTTAACTTATGCTTATAATGCTTCTTCTTAGAAAGTAAGGTTTTGAACTTAAGAAAGAGTTTGCTCACAATAGAGCTCTCAACATCATCATCATCATCATCATCATAGTCATATTCACAATCATCACAAGAGGAGTTAAAAATGGATGGTTCCTCTTTTTCATCTTCAAGAGCCATGAAGTAAAAGTTGGCCACTTCTTGTTATTCGTCTTCCCTTTCGGATTTGGAGGAGTCATCCCAAGTAGCTTTAAAAGCCTTCTTCCTATCCTTTGCTCCTTTGTTCTTAAACTTGAGTTTAAGGCACTCACTTCGGATGTGACCCGATTTCTTACATTCATAGCAAGTAACTTCTTTGGTTTTCTTCTTACCTTCTCCTTCATTTTTCTTGTTGAAGTCTCTTATTCTTGAAGAGCCTTGTTTTCTCAAGAATTTCTTGAAACTTCTAGTGAGCATGGCAATATCACCATCTTCATCACTAGAATCTTCAATGTTTTCATCTTTACTATCATCTTGTGAAACTTTTAGTGCAATGATCTTCTTCTTGTCTTCCTTCTCTTGTTGCTCTTTACCTCTTTGCTTAACTGAGAGAGTTGAGAGGTCTTGAACTTCCTTAATTGAAGTAACCTGAGATTCCCAATCCTTCTTAGGTAGGATTCTCAAAATCTTATTGTTTACTTCTTCCTTGGTAAAATGTTTGCCAAGTTTCTTGAGGGTGGCAACAAGAGCATTAAGGCGATTTGTCAAATCGGTGATTGATTCTCGAGGCTTCATCTTGAAGAGCTCATACTCATACATATGGAGTTGAACCTTATTGCTTTTTACTTGAACATTTCCTTTATAATGATTTTCTAAGGTTTCCCACATTTCCTTGGCTGAAGTGCAATGTTAAAGCTTGCCTCCTTCCTCTCTTGACATGGAAGATATTAGAGTGATCATAGCTTTTTTATTCTTGTGAGACCCTTCTTGTTGGATGGTGTTCTAATCATCTCTTTCAATTTCAATTAACACACCATTAATTATTACTTTAGGTGGTTCCCAACCTTTTCGACTAATGTCCCAAAGTTTGATAGAATCACAATCTGAATAGAGCTCTATTTTAAACTTCCAATGAGGGTAATCACTACCATCAAAGAATGGTCTGAGAGAAGACATATTTTGAGATTCATTCCCCATGATCTTGACTTCTAGCAGTTAAGTTCCTAGAATTCAAGCTTTGATACCAAGTGAAAATGCCCTATAGGGGGGGTGAATAGGGTTATCGAACAAATATCAAAACTTAAAAATGATAAGTAAAAATTAAAAGAATGTTGAGAAGGAAGAATAATGAACACAAGAATTTAAGGAGTTTAGATTCTCAGTAATCCTACATCTCCACCTAACTTATCCCCAAGTTAGGATTTTGAATCACCATAATCTATTCCCCTAAATTGATTTTTACAACTTGAGCTTTAGGCTCAACTCAAACCTTACACAAGTGTTTTCAAGGATCACACTAAAACCGAATTCCCAAGTGTTTTAATTGCTAAACACAACCTCACTTCCCTTTTCTTAATCCCTATAAAATAGAAGAATAAGAATTTCTATTCTAGTCACTCACTAACTCTCACAAGAGTTTATCAAATACAAGAATGAATTAAAGAGAATTTTTTAGCTTAATTGAATGCTTTGAAGTATATAATGAATAAACAAGTTTCTTAACCTCTAAATGATCTTCAAAGGTTGTATTTATGCTTGAGCAATTCAATTATAGCTGTTAGAAACAATGATTTTGTTTCCAATAAATTAAAACTCCATTTGAATGGAATTTGGACTTTTTGAGCTGTAATTTATCAGGTCCCGGTCAAGATACCATCAGTCCTAGTTGGGATGCTTCAAAAGTAACCATTTTTAGCCATTTTATATTTGAATTTCTCTGGTCCTAGGCATGGTCCGGGTCGGGATGGAGCTCGAGATTAGTTTTGGAAGAATTCTGTAATTTTTGTGTAATTCCGCCCTGGTCATGCAACTTGGTCCCGAGCAGGACTGACTGGTCCCTAGCATGGTCTCAGTCAGGACCGAGATTGGAATTGGTATTGCCTAAAAATTCAATTTGCTCATTTAACTCCTAAAAATGTGCATATTGTCCCAATTGGTGTCCCGGTCGAGAGGGCACTCGGGATAGGCAATATAATCTTCAAATGACCTTCAAGACGATTGAATCAATCTAAACTTTCTTTATAAAAGTTGTATATATTTTTCTTAGCTTTCTACATCACTTTGAATCACCTCATTTGGATTTCTGTAGCTCAAGATATTGCTGAGATACTAAGAGCTACAAAACTTAAAATGAAAGCTATATATATTGACTTTGACTGAAGATTTTCAAACTCAAATGAACTTAGATTTTGACAAGTAAGCTTAATTCAGAAATATTATAATGTGTACTTAAAATGTGAAGAAGATCATTTTCTTATTATAAAGCTTTAAGGATGTCAAAAGCCATCTTAAATCTTGGAGGTTGAATTAGCCCAAAAGCATACTTATCAATCTCATATTCCATTTTGACTTCCAATTGAGTCCTAACTTATACACACTTAAACAAACAAAATTAAATGCTCAAAATTAAGTTTATTAAGATTAAAATCAAGATTGATTATTGCTAAGGTCAACAAGATGTAACTTTAAGCCCTCCGTCTTTCAACAAATCAATCTGCCTTTGAACTACACTAGCAGTTTTACTAGGTGGTTTGGATCGAGAACAATGACCTCCCATAGCATTATCAGTGCCTGGTTTATTAAAAGAATGCACCTTTTGTGGTGACTCTCTTAATGAATGTCAGTATCGCCAATCTTTAATATCCACTTCCTCAAGCTTTTTGATTCGCAGTCACTCTCAACATGCTTTAACAACCCACACAAATTAAGGAGTTTTTTTATAATGAAGATAAAACCCATGCCTTCTCTCCTTTTCCATTCAACAATATAGCTCCTCATTGCAATGGAACAATAATATTAATTTTAACCCGAACCTTGACAAAACTACCCCATGAATCGACATCCGCCTGATTAATGTCCACTAGATCACCTAGTTTGCTGGCCACCTTCTTAATTGACGCTTTGTTTTTCCAATTAAGTGGTAGATTACAAATCTGAACCTAGAAAAGACAATGGGATAAATCAACCATATGTGGTTGTTCATCTCTTGATAATTCACCAAGAACAATCAGCTACCAATCAAAATGCCAAGGACTCTCTCGAAATATGCAGATCTTATCAACTTTCAATCGAAATTCATAAATAAACAAATTTTGCCAAGCCTCAATTATCGAAAAGCCCTTAGATAATCACCAAGCATTTGTGAGAACATTAGAGAGAGCTCTTAAGTTAAACAATTTATCAATCAAAATTTGACCAAGAAGACAGTGCTTTTTTATCAAAATTATTATTCATAGTTCACCCTAAATCCACTTCATCTTCCTCTTCTTTAGTCAATGAAAACTTTTGCCATAAAACCTCCAACTCATGTGCCATCTCTTAGGTTTTTTGAACGACAGCAAATAGAAAAAATAAGAAAAAGTACACAAAATCAATACTAAAAATGAAGGAGCTAATCCATACGAACAAAATAGTGATAAATCCACTATAAGAGGTATAAACCCTAACTCTAACTAGTAAACCCTAGATAGGTAGAGAGAAAAGTTCCACTAGGGAGGTATGTAAGAGAATTTAAATTCTTTTATCCATTTCTTTATTTATTCGTTTGTGTTATTGAATATTATATTGAATATATTCAAATAAAAATATATTGAATATTATTAAAATAAAATAAATAAAATAATTAAACTTTTATAATTGAAAAATCAAAATAAAATAAAATGTTAAATTTACTTGAAAGAGTGAAATAAAAATACAATTTAATTAAAGTAAAAATACAAGTGAACATTTATTTATTATAATTAAACAATAAAAAATAGAATAATTTTTTAATGAATGAAAATTTTATTTGAAAATCATGAATAAAAAATTAAATTCAACCACTATAATTAATAAAATAAAATTAAAAGGAAAAATATTTAATTTTTTCAGTTTCAAATGATAATTAAAAATATTTTTTCATTTCTAATAATTTTAAAAAATAACAAAAATTAAAGTTTAATATAAAAGAAGAGTATTTCTCTCAATATACAATTTAAAATAAAACACAAAAATACTTTAACTTATAAAATCTACTAGAGAAGTAATTTTAGAAAATTTTTTATAGATTCAGATATCTAATTGTAAAAAAAAAAAATTTAACACCAAAATAGTAAAGTGAAAAAGTTTGGACAGTTTTTATCCATTTATCCCTAAAAAAAATCATAAAATTTTATATCCTTGTAAAATTTATATTGTATATACCTAATGCAGTGTATAATTATCATCACAAATTCAAACAATTAATAAATAGAAGAGATTTTAGTAATATTGTTGAAAAAAGTAAATATAAATGAGACAATTTTGAGTATGCATTGTAAGGATGATGTGCTTTGTTTTTAGTGTTGTTTTTAGAATTTCAAATGACAAAAATAAAAATGAAATAAATATAATAATTCTTTTTAAGTGTTGTTGCTTTCTTTCTAATGTGTGATGATTTATTTATTTTACATAATTTTCATGGTTATACCAAACCATAATAATACAATCTATTGTTATTTTTAAACAAAAAAATAATTTTAAAAATAAAACAATAGGAGACGGAAACTGAATTAAAATGAGTAATTAATGTAGCTTTGCTGTTTTGCAATAAAGGTAGGAAATTTTTTGAGTATGAAGATGACAGTTCATGCACCCAGACCTAATCTTATCTTATCTTTTTTTTTTCTTCCCCATAATGTCTTTAGCAATAAAGCCCATTGATTCTGGGACCTTGTATAGGAGTTGGCCAGCAGAAATTTAAATGCGAATTCAATGTTGTTATCATTGAGATCGTAAAGCAGTTTATAATGCTGAATTTCAGTCTTCTTAATTAATTCAAATATATTATTTGATATTTTTTTTGTTGAAAATTGTAACATCTATAAATATTATTTTTATACTAATTTATGTTTTATTAATTTTATTATGAATTCAGAAATTAAAATATAATTTACAACAAAAATTACTTTTTGTACTTGAAGTTTTTACTTTCTTAATTCACATCTTTTACTTTTTGTATAGATGTTAAGTGATTGTGTGTTCTTCCATAGCAGGTAAGTTCTCTTTAGCTGTTTCCCTTCTTGCCAACTGCTCCATCTCTCAAGTTCAAAAACACACTCCACCTCAACTTCTCTTTCTTGTAACAGATTAATTAATTAATTCATTCATTATTCATTCTTGGGCCTGTAGATTCTGGGGGCTCAACTAAAATTTATTTTGGTTCAATCAATAACCAAATAAATTTCTATTATAAATTTTAATATATAACTATATTGTGTTATTAATCATTTTTAACTTTGTTTTTTATATTATCGATTATGAGTTTTATTTAAAGAAAGATTAATAATCAAATAAATTTCAATCATAAAAAAAAAAAAAACAACACCAGTGCTCAGCTTTTGGTAACAAGGTAGAGACAACATCAAGCAGTCCTCACAAAATCAATACAACATGAACCTTAAATCATATTTATTAAATTAATACATCTTTCAAGTCTTATTTCAGCAATACATATTTAATTCAATTGAATGTAAGGAACCAACATAAATCAACAACTCAACTTAGCAATAGCAAGACAAAAATTGATAAATCAAATCAATCATATTATAATTACTCAAATTAACAACACAAAGCAATATTAGATACTTTTTGTTGATCTATTATTATTGTCCCCACTTCCATCCTTCAAATTCAAATCATTCTTCAATAAGGTTATAAACTACCTCCAATTAATAGTATTCTCAGTGTTAACAATAGACCATGCCATAGGGAACATCTGATTGTTCCCATCCTTGCTAACAGCTACTAGCAATTCCCCATTGACCCGTCTTTTTACAAAACAGCCATCAAAGCCTAGCACTCTCCTATAATCAGCTAATAGCCCTTTCTTTAAACAGTCAAATGATATATACAACCTCTTAAAAACAGCTAGCTCAAATGGCAGAGGTCTATAAACTTTCATCTCTATGGTGCTTCCTAGATTAATGTATTTTATTTCTTCTAAATAATCCCATAGCCTTACAAATTCCTCCTTGAGGTCACCTTCAAGTCTCGCAATAGTTATTAGCTTGGCTCTCCTAATTTGTGTCATTGTCGTATTTATCTTTAAACCATCTTTCATAAGATCTTTTATATCATTCAATGCCATAGTTGAAATGCACTTGTACTTGTGCGAGTAGTTCAAAGACAACCACTTTGAAGTCACCCTTTTATTCTTATTTGTGTCTAGACAAGTATGTTTATCCATTAGAGTCTTTATCTGGTACACATTATTGGCATTATCCAAAGTTGTATAGATGTGCCATGGACAACTTTTCCTAACACATATAGCTCATTTGTATCTGAGTATTTTGAAACAAATGTATTTCTTTTTGGCTTTGAATTCAGTCTCTTGTAAGTGCTTCTTTAAACTTTCTTAGACTTTTGAATGTCATAAACAAAGCAAACTTGATCTTATCAGCATTTGAATCAAAAGCAGGGCACCTGCTTTTCCTTCTCACAACACGGCCATCATCATAACCATTTGGGCTACTGCAGCTCCAATCTTCTTCTTAATCGAAGTCGTCAAGTGGATATCCTTTTCCATCTTTTTACATCAAACTGGGTAAATCTACTTCGCTCACTTTCATCTCCTTGTTTTTGGTCTTCCCCAGATCTACTTAGCATAAATCTAGCTCTAGCTTCTTGTTCCCCTTACTCGGATGTGCTAGTTTCTTTTGATTGCCTCCCTTCTTATTCATTTATAACTTTATTCTTTTTCTTAAAAATATTTTTCAATGCCCTTTCAGAGTTTTGCAATTCTTCATCATCATTATCAAACAACCACTCACAATCAACTAAACATGTTTGATCATTTTGTTCACCCAATTCTTCTATATTCTCAGTATCATCACCAAGTGATGTTTCATCATCAACATGTTCTTCAATTGTATTTTCACTATCTTCTACTTGTCTGGCTTTTGTCTAAATTCAAGAACTAGGAAATTGTTTGATTTCTTCTTCGAGGGACTTTTTAAAGGAAGGTGTCAATCTGGCCACATAGTCTTCAATCTTAAACGGACTTAAATAGGATCCTAACCTTAGTATTCTAATCTAATCATTAGAATTTTGAGATAGAGATCGCTCTTTGTCCTATACCCAATGTCCTCTCAATACATCTTTTGAGATACTACTGAATATATCAGCAGAAATGAGCTTTTCCACCTCCACATTTTTCAAACTCCCTAATATTGCATTAATTTCATATGTTAGAGAGGGTTGAGTTACTCTACTGCCATCTGCAGCTTCTGCTTCAACATTAATTCCTCTCATTAATTCTTCAATGACCACAAACTTATCCCTACCATCCAACTCACCCCCCACTACCGTTCCAACTTCATGCTCAATATATAACTCAATTGTTTAAATATTTTTTAACTGCTCTATAAAAGTATCACAGGTCCCCTCACACAGTAGCATCAAACCAACAGACAAGTTTTTTTCATTTTCTAAAATGGACCTTCACAATTTTCTTATTACCTAATAGGTCATGTATTGCATTTTGTGGTCCAATAAGGATAAAAGACCTTACTTGCATTACCATTTGCTATTTACACCCATCCAAAATGAAAGACTTTCCCTCTATTGTTTTTACTTAAAAAATACCTACCATAGAAAACATCAGCAAGATACTCTTTCATTCTAACAAAATAACATATAAAATAAGAAAAAATTAAATTCTTTACTTTTCTTAATATGTAAGAATAAAATAAAACTAGATTCCTTCACACTTTAACCACATACAAATGTATTGTCATATAAAGTGAACATTTAATAAGTGGGACTAAAGAAAAAGACAATAACTTTAACAGCAATGAAAGAGTTTCCAAAAGTAAAGTAAGAATAAGTAAAAGAAGAAGTGCCTTTTCATTTTGATGGTTCATGGCTCTTTCTCTTTAGCTTCAACACTGATGTTGAATTTGACTCACCTAGCAAAATGGGAAGATCTTAATCAAAGAGGGCTCTGGTTGCCCAAAGCCCCTCCAATGGTTAAGTTAGTCTTTGGATTCATGGAAGCTCAATAAGAAGATGAAGATTTTTTAGTGAAAAAGTAAGAAGAAGAAGAAAAAGAAGAAGTAAAGTGTATCTATGTATCTATAGAAAGAAGAAAGAGAGTGTGTGTCCTTAGAAAAGTGTAATGTAGCATGAATAAATCATACTATGGTCTCGGACTGAAGAAGGGTTATTAAGGGAAGGTTGTTAGAAAGTACCAATACGACTCAACCTTCCATTGCGAGAGAACTTTGCCTCTGACAAATGTGTCGTGCATGACCCATAGTTGTCTGGTCGGGACATTATATGATAGGGGACAAGAGTACGTTAGGTGTGCCAGCTGTATCAAGTACGGTGGTTAAAAAGTGCATCACTTTTGGCCCTTAGGCGGGAAGAGACACATGAATAAGTTCCACCTAGGTGATTTAGTCAGGCAGGATGTTGTCCTGAATGCTTGGAAACTCGTGGGAGCACTCCAGGCGATGAAATACGATATGGGTCAAAGTCAAAGACTCCTGAGATGGCATGTCAGCTGGCCTCTCTTCACATGTGTCTTTGTGTCATTTGCTGAGATTTTCCATGCATTATCACACTTGAATGAAAATGAACTCCTATAGTTGTAACTTCCAACTTTTACTTCAAATTGAACATCAAATGGTTGATTTTCATTTTTTGGTTTTCAAATAACTTCCTAAAGCTTTCATTTTTGTTTTGGTTTTCTTCTTCGTTTTTTATTTTCAAAGAACTACCATAGCTATTGATTTTTTTATCCAGGTTAATTTTGTAAATCACTTTTGTTTTGCCCTTTTTTTGTCTTTACAAAGGAAAAATGAAGTTCATTTATGTCAACTAAAAAAAAGGTAAAGTTAGTAGCTGACATGGCACGTGGGCTGAAAAAGTTAAACCCTATTAGAGCTAACTAAGCACATAGTCACAGTCAACTTAAAATAGGATGGATACACCTTATTGATATGTTTTTTCAAATTTCAAACATTCAAATAGAAAAAAATAAAAGTTTAGACACTCAAATAGAAGAACCACAAAAGTTCAAACACCAAATTTGTAATTTTTCCGCTAAGAAAAGCACACATTTCCTCTAATTGCTAAATATAAAATGAATTAAAAATTATAATTTTAAATAAAACTATTTAATCAAATAAATAAATTATGATAGAATATTAATTTTTATGCAAATGTATGAATTGTGCAATCGATTAGACTGAATGCATCAAGTAATACTTTAAGAAATTTTCCAAATAGGAGAATTTTAATTACTAGCTCATTGATATTTTTCTAAAAATGATAATATGTTATACTAGTGAACAAAATTGTGAAAATTAAAAAGAATAAAATATTTTATATTCATAAATAAAGAGAAATTACCTTTAATTTCAAAGTTTTGAAATTTGTAATAAAAATGTTATCTTTGTGATAAAGACCCCACTTTTATTATATTTCAACAAGAATATCAATTTTATATTAAAATCTCATTTTTTATAAAAATGTCATCATAAATAGTAAAAATGCTAAAAATACAACATATAATGGAAAATAATGATATTTTAAATAAAAATTTAAACTTTAACTATGAAAATGGAGAAAATACTATTTTAAATTATAAATAGAAAATTTAAATATAAAACAAATAAAATAAGTACAATATTATTTAATAAAATAAAAAATCCAATATTTATTGAAAGAAAGCAAAAATGAATAAATGAAAATAACATTTTCGCATTAAAATCATGATCAAAATATGATTTTTAATCATAAAAATGAAAACATTAATGAAATGAATAAATAAAATAAAGAAAAAAATTATGCTTTTATGATGATGATGATGCCATGTATTGCATAAAAATGCAAGATTTACATTAAACTACACAAGTAAATCCAAACACTCCCAGATTTGATTTTGTCACTTCCTCTATCCACATACGACCACTTTAAATATTCAAAAATCACAAATCCAATACAAATGACATAATAATAATAATAATAATAATAAAACATGAGAGGATAATAAAAATGAATGAAGATTTAAATTAAATGAAAATAAATATGTAAGAATAAGGAAAATGCTGAAAATAAATATGTAAGAATA